>JAIPRM010001223.1:0-40477 GCA_025469315.1 Stegophylla sp. TES_Ste_2020 | reverse complement strand
CATATGTGTGTGTGTGTGTATGTGTCTAAGTACATTCCGCGTTGCGGTGAAATAGGAGAAATTTGCCGCCGCCATGGCGATGCGCTTACAGACCGTGCGATTTGTGGAAAGCCTGACACACACACACGATCAAGCGCATGCACGTGTACTTAAAACACACACGTACAATGATAATATAACATAACATTCGCACTCCCTCCCCGTCGAAACTCCCCTTCGCCACCGCCGCCGACCGGTCTCGCAGAAGCTTATAAAGGATCCGTAATATTTAGAGGTCATCGCGGCTCGTCTCTGACTCAATGCCGATTGTGCACCATCGCACGCGGGTCGGGTGTTTTTTTTATTTACCATGCGATTCTCGTTCGAATTCGGGTAGTAGTAATAACGCAATATTTATTGGTATAACAACAGTCGCGTGTCATCGTTGAAGTCTCTACGTACGCGCGCGAATCTGCTCTACTCGCCTACATAAAATCGCTTTCGTATTGTAACAAATTTCGATCTAGCCGAGTATCTAGATTTTCGATAAGCATACAATTATAAATTATACGAATCGAACACGTTTAAGTGATTCTCGACAGTACATCAAAGTTTAAAGTCTCGTCGAATCATCGAAAGACGAGCTCTGTATGAATATCGACAACGGAAATGGATAGCAAAATGGTGAGTACTCCTACACGATATAGTGCACACGTTTTATCGTATTATAACTATTAAGCAATAATTATCGCTCTAATCCTCGACTACCACCTGTGTTGTGGGTTAGTCGTTAGAGGCTCTTTTCTCGTTACTACTTGTACACGCGTGTAATGAAATCACTTTACATTATTTACATATTTACCTATTTACATATTCACTTTACATATTTACTTTACGTTACTCAAAAATAAAACTGTAATGAAATTACTTTTTCAGTTCGTAACTACGTTACTTTTAAATTAAAATACAAAAACGCAGATTTACTGGGCCAATACTAGTTTCATGATATTTTATCTTGGGTGGAAATGAGGGGGGTTTGGGGAGGTTTAGCCTCTCTCCTCAAATTTATTTACTAAAATCCTCTCCAGATTTTTTTTAAATTACATAATACAGATACCATTAAAAGGAGCTTGATCGAGCAAATAAAAATTTTAGCCCCTCTCCCCCGAATTTTATTTTTTAAGATCTCCTCTGGGAACTACAGTTGTAGGACATTGAAAGGTTAGACTATAGGCGATACCATTTTTTTATCAAATTAACGTTCGCAGTACTAAATGGACAGGAATACACAAGTGGCCGTTCTAGTATCTCAATACATAGAATCCAATAAAAATATGAAATATGAGTTATGCGATGGAATTTATCAAAAAATACCTATGTATAAATTATGTTAAAAAATTAATTCGTAATATTACTTATACAAATTAATATCCATCACATTTTCGTCACAATAGGCAATTGTAATGAAATTACGAAACGCTTTACAATAAATGTAACGTCGTTACAGTAATGCATTACTTTTCATTACGTTACTAGTGTTACTACCCAACACTGTCAACTACCCCTACGTTTTATAACGTTTTCAAACATAAACATTATGCTATTTTAAACATAAATCGAGGGTGTAGGATTAAAAGATACTAAAAGACACTTTTTTTTTTTTAATTGTCTTTTAGACTACCAGTTTAATATAAACCAAAAAATTGTCTTTAAAACAATATGGTTTACAAAATTTTTCATTCATTTGGTAAAAAGTATAATAGGCAAAAACCATATAGTATAAAATATTAATTTAATAAAGTCAGTAAATTTATATTCACTACCCTTCTAGAAAATTTATTTTACAGTATTTTTTGGTAGAAGTGCCACGAATTTATATTTATTTTTACTTTGTGGAACATTTAATAGTCGAAAACCTAGATAAATTGAAAAGAATAGTACCCTTGCCAAAGTTTTGATAAATTGAAAGAAAAACTATAGAAAACTAAAAAACTTTTCAACAACTCTTTCTCACATTCTGTATTTATGTAAGTTATGATTGCTCTAAATTATTTAAGTTTACGTTGGTCATCATCCCGATCCGATAAAAATATCTTTCAATACAAATATATCTGATATTCTGTTGAAAATGGATGATTACAAATTATTTTTCTTTATGATTATTTTTTTAGCTTGTAAATTATTACACATATCATAATATATAATATATATTTAACATTATATATACGTCTAATAAACACAACATAATAAAAAAAAAATACTTTTTCATTGTCAAAATCTTTTAAGACCAACGTTGAGAAGCCGAGAAAAATTTAATTCCTCTTGAACTCCGACTAATACCAATACCAATACCATATAGCCCTATTTATAGGTATACAATATAATTTATTATTTTATTCACCCGAGCAATTCATTTACGACCTAGCAACGTTTTCACTATATTATAATTCAAGTTCACTATCCATGGTTATTAAAGAGTATCGAATATCTCTATAAATGTTATTAAAAGTATGATCATTATATGAACGGTAAATGCTATTTATAATCAATTGTAAGGTAATATACCGAGTGCATAAAGTATAATATTCAATCGTATTATTTATTCATTAGGTACCTATTTGTTTATAGAATTTGATATGATTTTTGTTTTGTGTACAAATGTGTTAAATTAAACTATTTCAATTAATAAATACAACTTTTCCTAAAACAATTGTGCACCTGATTTAATGGAAAATCTTTTTAGAGTATTTATTAGGATTCACATTTTTTTTAAAATTACTATCATCTTTTTTTTTTTTAACATAACCTACTACATTTTCAAATAATCAGCTTAGACTATAAATATGTAAACGATCATGTTATTATTTTCTGAATTTTAATGTAGGCGCATTATATATTTTGCTGACTTCCAAAATTAAATTTAAATGTTTTTTTTTTTTTTTTTTTTTTATATCAAGTTTCATATTTCAAATATAATTTATTAACTCATAATACACTATTGTAAAAATTATTTATTATTATACGCTAAAAACGTGTGGAACTCTTTCTACTCTATTGAATATAATATGATAATAATTTGAATTTGGTATCAATTAGATAATTTTAAAAAGATAACATAAAAAAAATGTTCACCCAGCTAAAAATCATTAATGTAGGTTATCATTATTGGGTATTGATATCTATGTCAATCTGAATTCATAACTTGGAAAACACTAACAAACTACAAATACGTACATATTTTACATATTTATATAACTATACACTTACATTCGAATCAATAACTATCATTAGTTTAATATAAAAAAAAATGCGATCTGTAATACCGGATCAATGTATATGTGCCACTTATGTTTACCGTTAACCTATATAATGTTGTTTCCATCTAACTATTATAAAATATCGAGTTTGTGTTGTTAGCTTTTATACACAAAAGTAAATTGATCTATTACCAAAGTCGAAAGTAAGGCCACCTGTGTTTGTCGGGTTTACTATATTTTAATTTCTAAGCGAGTTATGGTTGTTTTCAAATTTCTATACTTTACACACTCATTAATTTACTTAAAAACAGAAATATTTTGTAAAAACTCCAATGTACGAACACCACAAGTAATGTTCTTAGCTTTAAGTTGTACAATAAGTTAATTTACTGTGATGCGAATGTGCCCCGACCTTTTAGCCCGGGAATTGAAATGCTTTCATTAATAACAATATTATAAAAGCCAGACGTAGAAATCTTAATTTGTTTAATTTGATACTAATATTGCAATATACTTAACGCATTTAAATAATATATTATTAAAATCAACATGGATGTACTATTTTTTTTTTAAACCGTACAACTAAAAACAATATGTAATCGATAAACCAAAAAACTATGTTAATTTCTTTTTAATAAGTAGTACCTATATTTAATTTAACGGTACACGGAACCAAAACCAAAAAATCTCACGCATTTCTGAAAAAATAACACTTTTCCTATTTTATAAGAGGGTCCAGAGATGTTGTATGATTCGCGTGACCGTAATTATACGCTGTAATTAGTAGAGAAGTCTTCATAGAGGGCGGCGGCGGCGGCGTGATGTATAATGATTACACGCATAGAAGAGGTATAAACAAAATTATTAGTTTAATTTCCACCGATTTTATCACGTCGAATACTGATTATATATTTATTTAATTATAAAATTCATTCGAAATGCATGTAGAATAATAATAATAATAATAATAATAATATAGTTAGAAAAAACCGATTCACATACGTCAATAATATTAATATTTTAATGTAACGAATTTATGGATTTCAGGTGTTCGTTTTACTTTCATTCACGGTTGCGGTTGTTCACTGCGCGTAAGTCTGTATAATAATTTTCGTCGGTAATCCGTTATATTTTTAAGTAATTAGTCGAAAAAATAAAAAATAAATAAAAAAAACGCAAATCCGACAGTGACCTCTTATACGATGACCGATTATTATTACTATTGGGTGACCATACGTCCTGTTTTATACAGGATTGTCCTTTATTTCGGCTCTACGTCCTGTTGTCCTGATATAAACTTCTCTCAGGACGTTTTTCGTCCCGTAATTTCAAGTCTATCCCATATTAATCTCGTTTTTTGACTTACTGTTGATTTAAAATTTTTGAAATTTTTGAAATGAAATTATTGAATAAAATAATCTAGAAATCTTGTGGACATCATTAAATAAATTATAATTGTAAAATGAATTTACAAGTTTTTTTTTTTTTTTTTTTGAAAGTAAATTGTACAATATACAGGAATTAAGGATTTGAAGAAATTTTAAAAAGTATCAATTTAGTTGAATTATGTTATTTTATGTTTTTCAAAATAATATTTTTATGTGTTTAAATTTAATCTATAATAGGTAGTTTAAAAATTATTATACTTTTTCACGATTCAAAAACATAAAATATATATATATATATATATATAATAAATACTTATTTATTTAAAAATATTATCAAAAATATTTTTGTCCTGTATTTTATTTTCTTAAAATATATGGTCACCCTATATTACTATACTATTATTATTTTCCGTCTAGTAATAGTAGTAGTAGTAGTCGACTGAGACTAGACGTGTTATTTAGAGTCTCTCAGAAGGAATCATACCGCGGACGGGGGATGGGGGGACTTAATAATAATAATAATAATATTGTAGAGATTCGTTGGGTTCTTCAGGCGGTCGGTGTGTGTGTATGAACGAAAACGATGTGAATGAGAGAAGATGCTGCAGCACCGATCACGGGGGATATGGTATGGACACGGCCTACACACTCGGCACCGCGCAAGAAAAACCAGTTTGACAGTAGGCACTGGGGTAACCGGCGATCAGATACCCGAGGCGGTGATCATTTTATACACATATTATTCTTTCCCGCAACAGGTACTCACACACGCGGAGTCCAGAAATTTCCCGACTTCTTTTCGTGTCAAACGCCTTACGTATTTATTGTTATTGTCATACTTTATTTTTATTTTTCAACAATAAAACACGTTTACTATTTATAAATCCACATTGCACTCGACAACGCGGTATGTCCGTCCGAGAGGGTATACGATTGTTTCTAACGATGATAATTCCACGACGAATGGAATTTTTTTTTTTATTTTACAAACGGAACGAATATAGCGGGTCGGAGAAATGTTTAATATTAATTATTAAATTATTTATAAATTATTATTAAGTCACTATAAATGATTGGATGCAATATTATTGTATAATAAACATCTGTTCGGCAGCTAGAGATTTCCGAGTGGCCAGTAAAAGAAACTATATAATATAATAATAAATATTACGCTGTGTGTAGACGAAAAATACAGTTAATTATTATAAATTTACGCGAGAAAAGTTCACTCGTTGGTTCGCCATCATTTGCAGAGTGTTATGATTAGGGCTAATAGCTCTAAAAAAAACCTTAAAATATGCATGCATTTATGCTTTGAAAATGTACCGAATATGCTATAAAATTGACGTAATATACTTATTATTATATGTATTTAAGTGGTTAATGTCTCAGGAAAAAAATTAAAATAAAGTAATGTATAGTAAAGTAAAGTAAAGCAAAGATCGAATGATAAAGAATAACGAATAATAATAAAAGGTGCCTTCGAAGTAAGAAATCGTGAAAATTGTAGTAAATTTGTGATTTTTATCACGAAATATAATTGATTTTTAGTTATGCGATCTGATATAAAATATTATTTTATAATACATTCTACAATTTCACTCAATTGATGTGATTTTTGAATGATTCTCATGACATTTGACCACAGTGTATGAAAATCATTATCCTGTTCCCCTAAACATTGCAAAGACAATTTCAATAAAATGCCATTCGAGAAGAAAGACAACTGCCAATAAAATATTAAAATTTTATAATTATCGCTCTGTAAGTAATAATTTCAATAATTTTTCAATTACGTTTAATATAATTAAATCATATTTTCACGGAACAACTAAAATATTGTCACAATATATACTACTCAAAGTGTTATCACGGCACACCCTTTGCGAAACACTGAACATATCTAAAATATGACGTTAAATATTGCATAGTATTTTTTTTTTTTTCGAAACAGGGACCTGCAGTCAGCGGTGCAGAGTGGCGACGAGGAGAACCGCATAGATCTGAGCGAGCAACTGCTCAACGCCATGATCAGCGACGGCCATCACGGTGCCGTCGAGAGTGGCGGCCACGAGGTGGCAACAGCTACGACGACGACGGAGACAGCGACGCTGGCCGCGGTCCGGTCTGGAAGACAGTTGTTGTACCAACCGTTCGCGTATCAGCCGCAACCGTTCCCACAGCGTCGGGCGTACCGAGGGCCGAAAAAGAGGCCGTTGCGAACCAAGTCGGGCAGGAGGCCAAGGCCGCACAGGCGCAGGCCGTCGGGGCCGCCGTCGTCGGGCCGATATAGGCGGCTGCCGGGGCCGGTGCGCGCGCAGCAGCTGAACTACATCGATGCGGCGGACTACTTCGAAGACGACGGCGGCGCCGTGTTCGAATCGGGGCCGCCACAGCAGTCCGCCATGTCCGCCATGTCGGCGTCGCCGTACGCGGACTACGTGGAACGGGAATTCGATCGCGAACAGGCGGCCGCGTACGCGTCCGCGGTCGTTCCGTCACCGTTGACCGCGAGTCGGCTGCGCAAACGTCCCGCGATCGGCGGCTACGCGGACGAACCGCCGCTGCCGCCGCAGGTGGTGCACGTGCCAGTGGTGCGCGTGGTCCGTCCCGCGGTCACCACGACCACGGCGGCCGCGGTGACGGTCGACCCGATGGAAAAACTCCGGCAGCTGGTGCACGAGGCCATGGACGAGCACTTTTCTAACCGGCACCAGGATCTGTACACGACCGACGGCACGTTCGACAACAAACAGCAGCAGCGGCCGCAGCACGTGTACAGCGCCAAGTATAAGCGGCAACCGGCGGTGGACAGAGACAAGGCACCGGCGGAGCAACGGACGGCCGACGCGGTCAGATCCGCGGCCACGGCCGCCACGCCGGCGGTCAAGGACAAAGACGCCGCGGTGCAAGTCGTGTCTTACGCGTCGTCGTCGGATGCGGCGGCGGACGGCTCGGACGACCGGCTGACGTTGGCCGAGATATCGGCGTACATGGGGGCCAAACCGGCGGAGACGGTGCTGAGCGCGGGCGGCCACAGGTACGTGCTGTCCGACGCGCTGCAACACAGCTACCGGCCACAGCAGCTGCTGCAGTACGGCGGCGACGATCACCACCAGTACTTGCGTTACCTTTCGCCGTTCGAGGCCATGTACGAGCTGCCGGCCGCCCGGTGGACGTACAAGAAGTAGACAGACACCGGTGACGGCGGACGATCGACGCAATATTTTATTATTAATGTTCTTGTCGAAAAACCACGTTAAACGGGTACATAGTGTCTCGCCGAGGTCAAAAAAAAATATTTTGCCCACCTCCTTACCCCCCCCCCGCACCCTTCTCAACCCAATTACACAGTTTCAGGTTTTGATCTTATCCTAATCGAGTTATGTATTATATTTTATTTAATGACTATAATTGGGTTAAAATCGTATAGCAAAAAAAAAAAAAAATTTTAAACTGTTAGATCTGAAAATTCAAAAATCTTGCTAATAGTTTTATTACTACTTTATACATACCATTTTCATTGATATATTTTTTTTCGCAGGTCGATTTATCCGACTGTTCCCTCTTAAAATTAAGAGAGTCTAATCGTTTTAATTTTCAATATATATATGTCTTCTGGATAATTAGTTTTTTTGGTGTTTTTGAAATTAAAAATTTGACAAAAATTTAGGCCACGTGCAAACAATGCAGTTTTTGCTCTTTTCGCCCTCCCTCCCCCCGTCCCCCGTTAAAAACGGCTATGATGCATGCTGCCCATTGCACAGGTCGAGTTCGTGTGCGTGAAACGACATGACATCGGGGAAATCTGTACAAATATGCTTATGTTAACATACGTCTTATCTCGGCATTTTTATTTATTATTTTAGTTTCTTTTGTCCTCGACTAAATTATGAATTTTCGAGAACTCATTTGCTTTCAATTTATGGTTACCGTACTACATATTATGTTCCGGAGTACGGGAATAGTTATTAAAATTACACAGCACCATCCGCCACATTTCATATTTAATTAAACAATACTATGACATGATAGATATTATTTTAAGTTTTATATTAGTGATTGCGGTAAAATTGTAAATATATACATCTTTTATTTTTGATTTAAATTAAATAAAACGCAGTACCGGTCTCTTTTCGTCCAGTTCTTGTTTTCACTCCCTTTATTTCTCTCTCGTTTACTCCATTTTAAAATATTTAAAATTTTCATTTTAAAATTCTTATCCTACGCTTCTTTTTTTCTTAAAATTCTCCACACTTCCCACGAATATTCCCCAATTTTCTCTTTCCTACATATCACCTCTCGTCGCACTACAGCAGACTTCTCTTTTATTTCTTCTCTCCTAACCTTCTCGTAACAATTTCTCACCAAGTCCCTGCATTCCCACCAGAAAACACTC
This sequence comes from Stegophylla sp. TES_Ste_2020, assembly GCA_025469315.1. Taxonomy (NCBI): domain Eukaryota; kingdom Metazoa; phylum Arthropoda; class Insecta; order Hemiptera; family Aphididae; genus Stegophylla; species Stegophylla sp. TES_Ste_2020. The sequence continues at coordinate 31,454 of JAIPRM010001223.1, read as the reverse complement.
TTTTCCGAGTTCTTTCCCATCCTACTTCCTACGGTCACAACCATCATCTCCATAGAACACTCAGCCTGATCAATAAAACAAATTGAACTTTTCAATTTAATTTTTGGGCCACTACCTATACTAACAATTAGTTATTAAGTTAATTCTGCAGTGTTTTATTTTTATACTAAATTTTTGTAATTTACCCTCTTTTATACACTAACCGAATGTATCATTATTGTCTATTGTACAAAAAAAAAAAAAAAATATTGCCTAATGGCGTGAAATAAATAAATAAATTAGCCGAGTGTCTGTTTGAAGCGCGTGCCTATAATAATATTTCACGATCTTATATTACATAAATTTACATCGAACCAGAATGTTGACGAGTATTATAATATGAAAAGGTTTGAATTAAACATAATATGTTAAAATTATTATGTACACGAAGTTTATTCGACTTTTTTTAGTCAATGTTTATTTATTTATTTATATTCTTGTATACTTAAGTTAAGTTTTCTTAAAATTATACTTTACTTATAGCCTTGTATGCGGCTCGTAATTATGTGTATAACTGTGTATATAACATTATAATATATGTTTAGTATACAAATATATATATAAATATGTACTAAGTTTTGTGAGATTACTGTCTATTTTAATATATTCTTTATGATCCACCAATAATAATCGTTGCCTGATGTACAAATGACGTGATTGGAAACCATCGAGTTTTATCCACAAAATTATAAAAATTACAGACTACTACTACATTGCGTTCGTGTACGTCCTTTCTAATAATAATTGTAAAACTACTAACAGTACTACTATTCCCATAATTCGTATAGATTTTTATTTATTCTAGTGAAATTTACCGGTTTTGTAAATACAATATTATTTTAATAGCGGCAAGTTATAAACAGAATTTTAAGTAAGGAAACCTCTATTCACCAGAAAGTTTCTCATTCTCATCATCGTATATGGAATATAAGTACTTTTTACTTCACTACGAATAATGTTCTTTGTGATTTAAAAAAAATTAAGAAAGCACCATTATTATATTAAACTTATCCAACTCATAATCTAATATGTTATTATAATTATTTGCTAATATTATTCATAGTTTGAATATGATAATATATTGTTGTAATTAAATCAATAAAATATTAATATTATGCACATATCATGGACCAGATTAAACGCATAATATGACTAATAAAATAATATGTATAGTACTATAGTGTGTAAAATGTGTATATAGTTCCTTCGACCAGTCGTATAACACGCGATAATATATTTCGTTTGATAATAATATTAATAAAAACGATATATTATAATAAAATAATAATTAATGGCGATATAAACACGACAACTAATAATAATTTACGTGAAACCGTAGGATAAAAAACGACTCGACTCCATAATAAAATAACATTATCAAGCGTCGTTTACGGTACCACTCGTTTTCTCATCAATTGGAGGAGGCCTACTTTTGCACCGATACTTATGCGCTATATCTCGCTTGACCCACACACCTATCACGCGCACACGCTGTGTTTAAAAATCTAAACATAATTTAACGCTTACATTATAATATTATTGATAATTTTTCATTCTGTTGCAAATAAATTAAAATAAGTGTTCAGGATTTGAATTATTGGCTACAAAATCTGTATAAAGTACCCGATTGATAAATATTAGCGTACGAATTAAACATTAATGACTTCAATATTAAAAAAGCCACACTTACTTCGCACTATGGGTATTTTTCGTTCCTTCGATAAAGTGGCTAACCCAGAAAGGGAGGGTTTTCTTATCTAAACATTACTTTACTTTTTAATTGTTGTTCTTCGTTACAATATTTTTGTGTTTTTATTTATTTTTTTTGAATAAAAATAAAAATTTGAAAATATCAATAAAAAAAAAAAAAATTTCAAAATGAAAATTTTCAAACTTACATCACTAAGCCGACTCATGAATAATCTAAATTTTTTTTTTTCTGTAAAATATGACTAAATAATAATATCATTATTTTGTGACGTGGAATATATGTAAACTTACTAAATATAATTTTCTTATTCAATAATGATTCAGGCTAACCCGTGAAGGATAAGATTAACATAGACATAATAGTTAAAACTATTATCTATTTGAACTAATCTACCATTGTGAGACGTAAAAGTATTTCGATATTTTCTATAAAAAAATAAATATTCACGAAATTATTAAATCATTTTATAACGTATAAAATACAATATAAACGGGCAACGATTTAATGTTGGTCAATTCGTCTGGCAAACGGATGTAGGAGCAGAACAAATTGAAATTAAACATATAAAAAGTATAAAACGTTTAATAATTTTATTCGTATAGTACCCGCCGAATGTCTAGGTACTTCAGAAAATTACAACAATTATCATCATTATAGTTACGTAATGCACTTTCAATTTTATATGAATTGAAAATTGACGGCCATTTTGTTTGACAATATTGCTATATTATATTTTCAGAATATTAGTCTGTTACTGTACGTTTCAATATTATGTAAACTATGATGTATTTCATTGTGATTTGTGTGGTTGTGCCCAATATAAATATATTAGTAAGTCTGTTAGTTGATAAGGCAATAATATGAAGTCAATACTTTATAAACGATCGATATCAATAACAATTTCGAGTATTTCGACAGCCTCTTAACTCCAGTTTGCCCGTGATTGGTTTTTGTCTGCACAATGCTAAGAAAAATGTCTTGCATTTATTTCACAATGTGTGCGTTTATTTAATGTATGCGACCTCGTTTTGAAGTACAATAAAGTGCGATTACAATAATATACATTTTATTCGGAATACATAATAAAATTAGTAGAAACTAGTAAACACCCACTGGCGGATTCAAGAGGGGGCCCGAGTCATATATTCGCAGTTGTAATAGTTGCAACTATAATATTGTTTTATTTATGAATCGTTAATTTTGTTTGAAAGGACCTTTATAGGTATTAAGACAGGTCACATATGAGAAAAACTACCTAAAATTTGAAAAAAGTGCCTTTAACATCTTTTTTTTTAATCCAAACTTTATAAAAATTTGAACATAGATAGACAATAATATGAGTAACGTTTTAGTTCAAGAAAGTTTTTAACATGTTAAATTTTTTTTAGATTCTGAGTGGAGCAAAGAAACTAGTGTTTTACAATGATGTTTATTTTAATTTATTTATGTGCCCACGTTTTCGTACAGAAGTAAAAAATGTCTTATTAAAGTTTTGATTATTTATTCACTATGATTTTTCAAATAACTTGAAAACGTGAATTTTATAGTGTATAATGTTGTATTTTGAATGATTGTGTGATATTTAATTTACATTTTCAAAATTTAAATCCTGGATCCACGCTGCAATGGATCTAATATTATTGTATAATATGTTATTGTAAAGACAATAACTTTATTATCACTATTAAGCTGATAATTGATTATTCAACTACAGCATATTTTATAATTGAAAATAAGTTGGTGGCATTTATTGAATTCAATATTTGTTAACAGTATTTTAGACTAATCATTGTTTGTCACTGAAGATACGGAGTATTAGGTGTGGGTTTGATAAGTAGGAATTACGTGTTCAATTTTAGATAATATAAAAATTAATTCGAAAAGGATACAGGACAATAATTACTGTTATTTGCGTCTATTTCGTTGGTCCGTTCAGAATTTTGTTGACGTACGTAATACACAGACTCCCTGCATTAAATAGTGATTAAACTATATTTAAAATTTTGTTTTTTAATTTTAATCATTCCATAATGAGTAAAGTTTATTTTATTTAGTATTAAATAATTATTTAAGTTGTATATTATTATTGGAAAGTGAATCATAGCAGGTAATACATTTGGAAATTGAAAAAACAATTTATTTACATATATATATAATACATTATATAACATTTAAAAATGTATTTTTCGTCATTAATAAGTAACTAGCCTCTAAACCAAATTCGGTTTCTCAAAATTAAAATTACCTAATTTTAAAACTTTGTATATATTTAAAAGATTTATAGTCATGGATCGAGTTCGAAGTGAAGAGGGGGAAGGGGAAATCTACAAAAAAAGCCGGGCATGCTTTGCACCATGAACATTTTTCGCTCTTCGGGTCAAAGATTCTTGGTGGGTGTGTAGAATTTTAAAAAAATTATAAATTATTTCTTCAATAAGAAGATTCTCTACGAAGGAAGTTAATAATATAAAGAATATTAATAATCGTCATTTTCAACACACCCACCAAGAGTATCTATCTCGAAGAGTGAAGAATATCCGTGGTGTGTGTATGTCCGGCTTTCTTATCTATACTTATTTTCAAAATTTCTTCGTGCCCAAAATATTTCTAATATTTCTCTCTTTCTATGTTTAAATTTTCGGAGTCGGCGGGAATAACGTGATATGTAGCAACTTATAATAATTGTGCAGTACAAAGTAAAACCAAAATATATATTATATCAAAATTTATTTTAATACAATATTTTATTAATAATTATTTGGACTGCACGTAGCACATTCTTTCAACTTTAAACTTATATCAAAATTATATCATATTTATATATTATATAGGTACTAAAAAAAAAAAAAAAAAAAATGTATATTTATGTATATTAAAAATCTTATACACTTAACACGTTTTAATTGACAACAAATTGCCGGTTTCTAAATTAATACCACAATGATTGTATATGAAAAGAATATTTTGGAAATTTTTTGATTCCATAAATATAATATAATATAATAAATATAATGAGATATCTCCACAGCACGTTTGTTCACAAAATAATAATAATAATAATAATAATTAAAAAATTTTCGATAATGACCGGTTCAAGATTAGTGTTTCGTAAAACATGTTAAGTTTGCATAATAACAATGTAAAAAATAATAAAAATAAAAAACGTTATTCATGCTGACCCTTAATTTGCGAATACGAATGGCTTTTGCTCGACGTCTTTGACCCGTCGTTAATAATAATTCTAGGAACGCCCACTAGACAACAGATAATGGGTACGGGTGCAATTCAGTAGAGAATTTTCACATTGTGACGCGTAAACGGAACATTAATTTTAAGTTTTAAAATTCACTATAAGAGTGAGAACAAAAGCGAATCCGCGCCATGTCAATAACGTTGATCGACCTGGCGTACAGTCGTTGTACCGAAGCGGAAAGGCACTGGTACGACACGGTGCCGAAAAGTATCATGAAGTTCCGTTTCAAGAACTGTTGCCACACGCTGATGAAGATCGCCAACGGGGGCCGTCGGGTCTTTGGCCCGCACGCGGACACCAAGGTTTGCGCGATGGCCGCGGAAAACGGACATCTCGATTGTCTGGCGTACGCGCGCGATTTGGGCTGTCCGTGGGACGCGAACGCGAGCAGATCGGCCGCCAAGGCGGGCCACGTGGAGTGTTTGGAGTATATGCACCGCAACGGGTGTCGGCTGCACGTCACCGCGTGCATAGTGTCCGCGGAGCGGGGCCACTTGGAGTGTCTGCGGTACGCGCGGACGCACGGGTGCCCGTGGGACGAGGAGGTGAGCAAGAGAGCCGCGGCCGGTGGCCACCTGGAGTGCCTGAAGTACGCGCACGCGAACGGGTGTCCGATGCACGAGAAGACGTGCACGTTCGCCGCGGCAGTCGGACACCTGGGCTGCGTGAAGTACGCGCGGGACGCTGGGGGCTGCGAGTGGGACGAGAAGACGTGCGCGGCCGCTGCAGCCAGCGGCCACTGGCGATGTCTGCGGTACGCGTGGACCAACGGGTGCGCGTGGGACGAGGAGACGTGCCGCAGAGCCGCGGCCGGTGGCCACTTGACGTGTCTGCAGTACGCACGCGGGAACGGGTGCCCGTGGGACGCGAGGACTTGTGAGGCGGCCGCGGCGCACGGCCACTTGGCGTGCCTGAAGTACGCGCACGCGAACGGATGCCCGTGGGACGAGAAGACGTGCCGGGCGGCTGCGGCCGGTGGCCACCTGCAGTGTCTGAAATACGCGCACGTCAACGGGTGTCTGTGGGACGAGACGACGTGCCGGGCGGCTGCGACGAACGGCCACTTGGAGTGTCTGAAATACGCCCACGAGAACGGGTGTCCGTTGGACTCGGAAGTGAGCAGACGGGCTTCGGTGGCAGGCCACATGCATTGCGTGGAGTACGCAAACTCCAATCTACGTCCGTACTATGAAAATCATTTCCTGAAATGTTCGAGTATATCCGAATAATGTTTTATATTATAATAAAAGATCTATATTATGTTTGTAAATAAGTGCTTATTTTTGCGGAGGACGATTAAACATATTATTATTCAGAATGTCTGAATTATTCTAATATGGAGTAGGTTTCAGGTAGATATTACCCATTGTCATAGATAATTTTACATAACTAAATGAATAGTAAATCTGTATGTACGGCTATGGTTTTTTTTCATTATTGTATAGATAATAAGTAAAAATGCAATATAACAATAAGGATATAATATATAAGATATTTAACATAAATAATTAATCCAAATTGTACATAATTTGTACATCGCTTTCAAGATATATAATAATAATGAATATATGTATAAAATGTTTTAATGAGATTTGAACACTTGTATATAAATACATAACGTGAGCATAATCTTACGAAATAATGTTGACTTACTGTTGTATTTGAGGTATTGTACGAATAATGCCACACTGGTTATTACTGATTAGACCAGTTAATTACTAAAATAATGTCCTCCTGAAATGTTTAATTATGTTTAAGATTCCAATATTAATGATTTATTAGAAAGGAATACCCATTTAATTTAAAATTAAAAATAATAATGTACAGAAATAGTAACCACGTGTATCGATTGAAAATGGCTCATAGAATGTGTGTTTTTTTATTATAGTTTCATTTTCTTTTATAACGTAACGGCTATTGTTTTATAAAAATCATATTTTATTCGCATAAAATCATATCTACAATAGTTATTGTTAAAAAATTTACTCAAAAAATAATTTTTAAATATTGCTCTACGTGTGCAATTGTGCATATATTCTTAAATCTTAATATTTTGATGTTTTTAATCATCCACTTTTATTGATATTCTCACGCTATACCTTTTACGATCCTGATATTGTTCTATATAATATTTAAACAACGGATATCTATGTGTTTTAATTTCATCCTTATTGATTTGACTTGATTATTTTTAATTATTATACAAATCCCTCTTGCCATAACATGTATATCAAAATTTAAAACACGATATCGCCTCATTTAATTACTAATCATCTTTTAATAGTGATGAATAATTTAAAATTAAGTTATCAACAGTGAAAAAATATATTTTACATAAATATTACTTTTTATCTATGTTGTTTTTGTTCTCTCTTCAAATCATAATGTCATACGATTTCATATCAATAAATATATATATATATATCCGATGACTAAACAGTAAATATAATTTGATCATTATAAAAGGGTATCGATAGTTATGAAAATTTTTATACCCACTACGAGTATGTCACAATATTAAAATATTGTAAAAACAAAAAAAACCCATGTTTTACTTATAAACAATGAAATGTATAATGACTAAAGATTAGAATACATTTTTACGTATACAAACATAAATTATTTAATAAATCTTAGAAAAAAACTTCAATAATAACAAAGAATAAGGAAAAACTATAACAAATAATTTATATACAAAATGATACTAAACAAAAATTAATATTGTTATACATTTTATATATATATATACATGTATGTATATAATATCAACTCAACTGCCACGGTGGTATTTTTGATGTTTTCGTACACGGCGTGATCTATAAATCAAAACACAATTAGAAGATTAGGTTAGGTTGGGATCACATTAATATTGTATTCACGCCGAGGTCACTACAGCGGTATCTGTTGGTCTTTCGTTTAATATTTGCTCCGGTCAAAAATCTATTGAGTTATTGAGTTCGTGTCATTACATAATAGAGTGAACGTTCTTCTTGTTTTCTACCTGATTTTTCTGTAATTTTTTCGATCCTTTTTCTGAGAAACTTCCTACAAGACGTTTTTGTGTTATTTTTAAGGTCCATGCTATAATACTTCTCAAACATTATGAAAATTAGAAATTTAAATAATATTAATATTGTAATAGTACGTTTAACTCCGATTGCTTTCCAATAATTGAGCATATTATTTTATTTAATAATACTGAATATTTTCTTGATGGCTTACCTACATGATTATTATGGATACATAGTTATTAAAGCATTGACTGTTGACTTTTGTTTTTAAGTTGTTATAGTGGAATTCAATGTTTCTATAATTATTTTAATGTATGGAGAAATATTGATTAAATTGAACTACGAGTTAATAGGTATGTACATAATCTTAGGGAAAATATTTATAAATTACAAAAAATTGGATTTGAAATGTTTGAGAAACATTGATGATGAAAATCATTAAAGTAAATATCCAATTACATCTATATATTATTATGTACAAACAGTACATATTTTTCTTCACTATGGCAAACATATATGTAGGGTATTAGCCCAAAAATAATTTTTATTTACAATAATATACGATTATTTGTCCAATTATATTTTGTCTCCTATTTGAGCCTTTAGATTAAATATCTACTGATTGGAGAAAAATTTAGACGCGACATTTATCCTTCAACCAATATCCTTATGTGCATGATAATGCCGAATTCATTAATAGAATTGTCCAAAGCTAGAAATTATATCTAGTGTAAACCAGGCCATTTTTTGTGAATATCCACTGTGTGTACACTTCTCTTCTCTTAAAAAGAAACTTCACGAGTAAAAAGACTTTCCCTAACTCTTCGACAGTCCCTAGTTACCTTTCCTGCACCTGTGAGTATATTCCCTACACGAAACATAATATTTTATTACAAAAGTGTTTGTATTCATACCATTACTAATAATTAGCACTCCCCTGATATTTTAACTATTAATTATCGAAAATTACTACACAATAATTGTATTGTATAGTATATGTACAATAATAATTGTATTGTATAGTAGTTCTTACAATTATTGTAAGAACAACATGAAGGACAAAAAGTATATAGTTTCATTTTATGTTAACAAATGTAAATACTTTATCCTGAGCAAAAATATTTTCAACCAATAAACCAGCTCTTATCACATAGACACGAAATACCTCTTTCAAAAATGGCCTGGTTTATGAGGATTATTTTTAATTGCAAAGATAAAAAAAAAAAAAAGGTAGGATAATCCATTGTGATCGAATCGGTATTGCTGGAATTTTTTTTTTTTTTTATGTCCTGTTTTATAACTTTCGAAATATGATCACCCCAATACTTGTCGTATAAAATTGTGAATATTATAGCTGTGAATAAAATGCCTCGAAAAACACTGATAAAAAAATTCCGGCAAAGTCTGATGTGTGAGATCACATGTCCGAGACGAAACACGCGGCAATCGAGCTGGTCCCGAGGCACGCGGAACACCTCTACGATCCGCGTAGGTCGGAGCGGATGTCTTATACAATAATGTTAAAACGTATACAATGGTGGTGGCCCGTCCGAAGCGGTGTCTGAGGGCCCGCTGCACACACGGTATTCAGGTCCTCACGGATAGTGCACGGTGTACATTTGGCTGTACGCGGGACCTTCGGACGGATCGTCAAAATCCAATGCGCCCGATGTGTCCTGGTTGAACTCGTCCAAGTCCTCCTCGTCCTTTTCACCGTCCTTGCCGCCGCCGCCGTCCTTGCCGCCACTGCCGCCGCCGCCGCCGCCGCCGCCGCCAGAATCCAACGCCAGCCGGTAACCCTCGCCGAACCGGTAGCCCACGTCCTCCAAGAGCAGCTCACCGCCCTCGCCGTCCTCGTCGTCCACGGACTGCGCGTCAAATTCCTCCTCGGCCGAAGGCGCGCGCCCGTGTCCAATGACTTTGTTGTATTGCGTCACCGACTGGTACGAAAATAGTACGAAAAATACACAAAAATATAACATTATGGAAATAATTTCTAAGTATGGTTTTTGCTTTTTCATTTTTCAAAGAAAAAGTTTTCAGTCAAATTCGGTTTAGCCGTTTCGAAAATTAGCCCGTACACATGCAGAATAAACGCTTCAATTTCATTTATTTAATCTACTACTTGTACTTGTCATGATTACCAAAGTACTTGACTGGGCTACTTGAATTTTAGAAAATCTTCTATTAGTGCACTCCTACAGGGTACTGATATAAAGATACCCTAGACATTTCAAGAAAATCGACACGTTAGTTTTGACTGCGCGTTGATTCATTCATAAGAAAAAAAAAAAAATAATACTAAAATCGCGATTTAAAAAAATTGAGAGAGGTGGTAGAAGGGTGAAAAATACATACATGGCCTTTCTCATACCTACCAAATATACAAAAAAAAAAAAATTTCATTAAAATCAACAATCGATTCGTTTTGGAGGAGTTCGAACACAAACATTGTGACATGATATTTTTGTGCATTAGATTATTTCGTAACGTATTCAATTTATTATTTTTAAAGTGAAAATGTTATACAAGCTTATATTCATAAGTCGCACTTTCATTAATAATTATAAAATCTTTAAACTTCAAAACATTGAAAAATATATCATTCTCACAAATAGACATAGATTCTTCTGTCATTAAGATTAATGTTACATATACTCAATTTAAAAGTGACAATTATTATTCCAAATGAACTGAAACTCCACTCAGAACCATATTATTGAAGAAATGATTTAGGTTTCTTTAAAATTTAACACCTTCAACAAGAGAGGCAAAGAATATTCATGAAAGTATGTCCGGTAGTTTTCTTTTCGCAGTCATTTGAACCATAACTTAAAGCGGTTGTAAAAAATTATTTACTAATTCAATTTCAACCAATATATATTTTTTTTTATACAGACAAAAAAACATACTGAAAATAATCTTTTGTAAAATAAAAATATTGAATATATTTTAAATTTTAAAATTTACAGAGTTTTGGCTGGAAAAATATCGTTATTTTTCTTAAAACGAATCAGTTCCATACAACAGTTTAACTTAAAATGTTTATAAAAAAAAATAATAATAAAATGCTGTTTAATGATTTTTGAAATTTTTCAATTCCATTAAACACGAGCAAATGTTTTATTACTAAATAAAAAAACAGCATATATTTACTCTTTCACTAAATTTTCGGTAATTTTTCTTTGCTTTTGGAAAACCTATTGAGAATTTCAAAATATTACTATTATGCCACTCAAATTAGATAGACTGGAATAATGAAGTAGATATACTAATATCCAATGAATGCTATATAAGTAAAGATAAACTGGGAAAATTTACTATACGTATATATCTGAGCACTCTTTCGAGAAAAAAAAGGGTTTCTATAAAAAAAAAGAAAAAGTAATGATAATAAAAAATATCATTGTAAATTTACAAACAGTACTTCACTCGTTTTTCAATATATAGTTGAATACAATATAATAAAGTAATTTTTATTCGGATCTGTGTATTAGGCAGGTCATTTACATATAAATAGACAACCAAAAGTCAGTTATTTGTGTGGACGTTATCTTTAAAAAATAATAAGGATCACTTATGTTCGTATTTTAAATTTTCCCGCTCTACATAACATTATTATTGTTTGTTTTTCGCTTAGTTACTGTACCGGAACGAACGTATAAATATTTGCTTTTTTCATAAATTGAACTCAAACTCTACATACCTATCGACATTATTTTTATACGATACAGGAAATACAATAATTTACAGCTGATTTCTTTTTATAGATTAAGTTGTGGTTTTTATAGATATTAGATATTTGCAATTGTGATAACTGATTTGTTGATGCAAAACTTAAGCCAGCACAACTAGCACAATATTATTTATTTATTTCAGTTTATTTGGAGGAATTAATTTTTTAAGTTAAGCGTATTTGTTAGATCACTAATTAGTTTATCATTTCGTACTAAATACAGCCAAATAGTGATGTAGATAGAGGGGGGGAGGGCATAGAGCTATACCCCCACCGGTTATAATTTTTTCGTTTATAAAATTGGTTTTAACATTTATTTAATCGTCTTCATTCACAACCAAGAGCACAGGAACTATTTTACACATGAAAGGAAAAAACTTCAGAAGTTACAGTGGCCCAACCAGAATTTTATTAAATGGGGTGGGGGAGGTGTCCATACTAGTTTGAATACAGACATTTTTCACACTATAATTAGCTCTATTGCCTAGAATATTTATTAAGTTATTCAGTATATTTGATGTAATTTAGTTTTAATGAAAGTGTTTTATTGTTAATAAAGTAAACAAATTTTTTTAAAACCATTTAACAAGAAATTAGGATCCTATAGTGTGTGGTCACACACGATTTCGAAGAGTCTTTGAAATATACTGGGGGGGGGGCACAAGTTCTCCTAAGCTTTCACCTAGTTATATCTATGGTTAAAATTGAATAAATAAAATATCATCAATATTAAAATCAATTATAAAACTCTCACCAGTCACCACTCATTTATTCTGTTACTTAACAGACTATATTAAGTTGAAAATTTAATTTAACCATATTAAACAAATTATAAAAAGGTTATAATATTGTTACTAAATGTTTCATATTTTTCTGTATTTTATAATGTAAATTAAATATCTCATTATACATCCCATCAAATTTTTGATTTACTTTCAGTTTGGTAAATTATGTATCGGTCTATTTCTGTAGTATGTTTAATCATCAAATGGATAACCAATTTCAGTTAAAAATAATCGTGTCACAACATTCAATAATTCAAAATCATACTTCAGTTTCAACTGTTTTTTTAAAACCACGGTCACATTGTATTATTATATATTGATTTTATTTTTATTTATTATATATCAATATATATATGTATATAATAATTTTTTTCATTTTATATAATATAAGTCACGGGCTAAGATGCCAGTTTTGTTATAAAATAATCAAATAACTTATTTAAATTTCAATACTGAGTATATTTTTTTTTTCATTATCGTGAGATTAATAATTAATTATTTAAAGATTTAATAATTATTAAAAAGTTAATAAAAATTTTCCTTTTTGAAATAGTTGGTGGTAGCATAAGGTTAATGCCTTTGGAGGTTCTAAATCAGATAAATAAATATCCCCCCCCCAAAAAAAAAAAATGTTTTTATCCTAATTGCGCTTATACACTCAAAGTATTTTTATTTACATAGTTTTTTATAATATGAATTACGCTCAGTAACTTTTAATTTAAACCTGCAGGTATTTATAACTATCACTACAATGAATTATTTTTCATATTTATTGACGACGAAAGAAGTAGTATTATTACAGACAAATTATGTAATATTATATATTATTTTGGGTTTTTCTTTTTTTTTTTTTGCCCCAACCATTGATAAATCCTGGATACGCCGCCACACTGTAGCCATACATATTACATTTTCATTATATCATATTTGTTCATAATTTCGGATGATTGAATTTTATCCCTATTAATGTGTGAAGTAATATGGGGATAATATATCATACAAATATAGCAGCACAGATTATTACACGATCTGACGTTATATCGTATAGTTATTTCGAATTAACTACGCATACCTACATCCTATAAATGTTTTTTTTTTTTTTTTTTTTGAACGCGTAAGCTATTTTTTCACACGTTTATGCGCGAAGGTACTTATTTTCATGGAGTACATTTCCGCGGTCGAAACGGTCCGCTTGACTAATAATAACCCGCGAGAAATTGCACATCTACGTGCGCAATTTATGTGACGCGTACGTACAGAGTGCGTCACAAAGACGTGACAATTTTCCACACGTTCTGACAATACGAACTCGTCTGAACGTTTCCGTGATACACCCTGTATACCTACAGAACGCGGACGTTAAAAACGATTTTCGTTCGTGCAGTTTTCAAAGAATCGACCGTGCTGGAATTTCAACGATCGCGCACACGTGACGTGTAAACTTTCTTAAAAAAAAAAAATTACCAAGTCTGTTTCATGAACCGTCGTCGTGCGGGAAGAAGCCGTTCGCTGTAGATAAGCTACAGTGTATTATAGTTACGGGTTAACACTGTATTTTATATGAGATATGGACGTGAGACTAATAATATTGTTAACATCATATTATTCCACAGACTGTGAACATTAGAAGTAAATGCAAAAAATAACAACACAGTTTGGATGTAAAATATTTTACTGTACAAAACAAAAACAAAAAAAAAATAAAGTGGCAGTTGGAAAATGAACACTGAGCTAGTATATAAAATAATATAATATTATAAAATAATTATCGTCTACTGATATGTATACACACTTTGGCTCTATCGTGTTTGGGTATTTATCATTTTTCATTAGAGTATAATATTGACCATTGCACAGGTACGAGATATAACTCCAATGTATGCAAATTATATTTAAATGATACTAATTATCTACACATCTATACAAAGCTGGGCAAGTTAACCAAATTGAGAAAGCATTAGTTGTGTTATCCTTAGAAAAAAAAATACCGAACTAAGTTTTTTATACATTATTAATTTTAGTACTTATCTAAGATAAGTTATACATTTTCAGAGAAATAATATCCAAGTTACTTTTATTAAATTTTTTACCCTTAACCACCCTCATCAAAATATTTTAATATTAATGATATTCACGTAAAAATATGGCTAATTTTCGTCGAAAAATATATATATCAAAATAAAGAGACGCATAAGTACATATCTATACAAATTTATAAATAACTTTCATTTTAACAAAATAACTAAGTTGAGCTAAAATTATTTATAAAACAGAATTGACTAAGTTATATTTGTTAAAATTATAATAATTAAGTTAAAAATTATCAAAAAAATGTACGATTTGACTTTTAACAGACTGTTTATTAATTTGTTGTTGTTGCCTAGCTTTGCGTCTTTATACTTGTATACGGACGCTTCTGTCACGGAGAGTGCAATATCCGAAAGTAGTGTGCAGAATGACTTGGAAAGCTTTCGGTAAACGAAATTGGCGTACGCTGAAAGAAAAACAAAATTTACTAAATAACCGGAAAGGTTATAAGGATACTAACGATTCGTCTAAATTCCGGTCGATTAGTGTTTTTCACGTATAGGTATGACCCAGAAAAAAAAAAAGCGTTTTCTAATTAACATAATATATTATTATTATTAAACGTGTGTTATGAACGAATGTGCAGAACAGACTGCATTCTCACGCGTTTATTAAGGATTCACGCGAGATAAAAGTACAGCACGCGATGCAAATATATTACGCATATTATAGTATAGGCACATAGAACGATACTTGCGTCCGCTATAGAATACGATAAGATCGTCTATGGAAATCATAAAACGGATTATACACTTAAACGAAAACACAAACCACCGAGATGCGATTTACACGGAATATTAATTATTATCGACGGCTACGTCATTTTTGTTCGTGACCAATAGTTTATTAAACACCTTGCGGAACGATTAAACACCTAAAACTATGTACGTATAACCATACAGTCAAATACAGTCAATAGAATCCAAAAGCGCAATTAGAATGGAAAATGTGATGGAGGGGGGTCTAAGATGTTTATTTGTTTGATTTAGCCCCCCAAAGGCATTAATCTTGTAATATTTTCAAAAAAATATGGGAGGCCTTTTAATGGTTTTTGCGGGACAGTTTCCCCGAGCCACCTGCTATTTGCCTCTATGAAAGGATCACATAGACACACAGTCGTTTCAACAGGATGAGTCCCGAAAATGACGTGGCTTTAACATTTAACGAGGCACGCTTAACATTTTTTGAACGATAAAAAAAATCACTTAGTTTAAGTTGTTTAAAACAATACATAACACTAGAAACTTTTTTCAAATTTTATGAAAATAAAAAGATATTAGCTTATAAAACTTTTAATTAAATATATATATATATACATACTTCTCTAAGTGGCTACACGCCATATACGTAATTAGATTGTAAGTTTATTTTCAAATAGAGTGTATTGAATGTATTTAAAAATTTTTTCAAATTCGATAATATTTTATTTACGATTAATGTTATAACTATTTCATATTTATTCATGTAACATTTTTTCTGCAAGACCAACTACTGTATATCTATTACCTATTGTTAAATTTTTTTATTCGCTTTATTATGGCTCAATAAAAAATTATTTTAACTTTAAACTTTATACGTTTCATTATCATTTACAGTATATAAAAGAGGTTTTTGTATTATTTTACATAATTTCTTTAGTTTTTCCATCGCATTGAGATTTTAACAGTGAAATATAAATTAATATACAAAATTAAAGCCAATCATTTGCCTATTACCGAATTCACAATAATAGTGATGGTAAAATGTGAATTATGTGCATGTGCGTATTGGATATGAATTTTATATTTGTGCGAGTGCGTGTAGCGTGTAATATTTTAATTTATTATGTACAACCTATATAGGCGCGTGAACACTATGTGTGGTCTGGGCATACGTATCCAGTGACTTTTTCAAAATTAGAGATTATTTTAGCATATTCGGTACATTTTTAGAGCATAAATGCATGCATATTTTAAGTTTTTTTTTTTAGAGCTATAAGTCCCTAGCTCTGCTCATAATAATAATAATAATAATATAGGGGAATATTTAAAAAAAACGCGTGCGTTCACGCAAGACCACCGACCTTGTAGTTTTCCGTGACCCCGGGCTGCTGCTGCTGCTGCAACTTCTCGTCGGTCTGCAGATTCGCCACGTTGTTGGTCAGATCGATGTCCACGCTCTTGATCACCTCCGGTCCGCCCTGGTCGGGCACCCGCAAGTGTATCACGTTGTACCCGGGCGGCGGGCCGTCCTCCGGGTCGCCGTCGTCCTCGGCGCGTGTGGCCTGATGGTGCTGCACGTACTGTTGCGGATGGCGTACCGGCTGCCGGTTGTCGTGCTGCTGCACCACGTACTGTTGCTGCGGACGTTGCAACGGCTGCCGGGCGTTTTGCTGCACGTACTGGTGGATCTCGGCCGGTATGAACGAGCCCAGGCCCCGCGGCTTGGACGACGGCACGAATTGCACTTGGCCGGACACGGGCCCGCGTCCGACGGCTCCGGCGGGCGGCGGGCCCAGTACGCCGCTGGTGCCGCCGCCGTTGCCGTGCTGCTGCACTCGGTAATCGCCGGCGCCCGGGTGCTGCGGCTGATGCAAGTGCTGCAACTGTTGCGCCGCGGTCCGCAGCAGCGGCCGGTGATCGATGGGCGCGCGCAAGTGTTGTTGCAGTCGGCCGTGGTACACTGCGCCCTTGCCGCCGCCGCCGCCGCCGCCGCCGCCCTTACCGCCGGCCGCCAGATGCACCTTGCCCGCGTGCTTGTGATGATGGCCGTACGCGCCCGAGTGCTTGTGGGTGTGCGCCGATTTGCCCGCGTGCGCGTGCTGGTGCGCCACTTTGCCGTGATACTTGTGGTCGTGCACCACTTTGCCCATGTGGATTAACGGTATGCCCTTTCCGGCCAGTTTGTACGTGTGCACGTGGTTCACGTGATGCGGCATTTCTTTGGGCACCACTATAATGATCCTGTGATGCCTGCGCAAAACCATGAATTACACAAAAAAAAAAACTCTGAACAGTATATATTTCACCACCCTCAACGAGAAAAAGGCAGTAACTGAAAACATAAATTCTTATCCTGTTTTTAATATTATTCGTAACGATTATTTTTTTATATTTTTACTGTACGATTCGTATAAAATTAATTATCAGGCACTGTATATTAGTTAATAATTTTATTATTAACAATGCCCTTTTCGCCGGAATCTTTGTAGTCTTTGGCTTTTATTCAAAAACAACTATTAATTCTAACCTATTCGATCAAACAAAGTTATCGCAGTTTTCGTGAGAACATAAAAGAAACTATGCTTTTTTACAATATGTGATGATCAGAAAAATGTTTCAAGTGTAGTTACAAGTTAGTACCATTTTCGTTGGGGGTGGCGACTTGTAGTGAGCGTGGAACAGGATCTAAACTCATTGGCGTAAGCAAAGAGAAGGCTAATAATAGGTTAAATTCCCCTCCAATTGCCCGTATTATATTTTATTTTCTATTAATATTCATAATTTATATTATAAATTAATACGGACAATAAAATATCTGAAGTCAAATTAAGTTAAGTTTTTATTTTTTTACATTTTTAGGAATACAATATTGATCAAAAGTCTCATATATTCCTTCTATAAATCATAAATGTAATAACGATATTTAATCAGGTTAGGTTAGGTAACCTAACCAAACCAGTGGTAAATTTAGGATTTTTTTCCTTTATTTATTAATTTAGGACTTTCTAGCTTCATTATTTTGGAAAATATGTTTAAAAAAAAAAAATCGAATTTACTAAAATTCGGGTTATGCCATTTTTTACCATTTTTTAGTTATATTTTTTTGAAACTATAAGCGCATAGATACTCTGTAATACAAATGATGAAATATCTAATACTTTATTTTCCATAATTCGACCCTTGCGGTAGTTAAAAGGAGTAAAGGTGGTTGAAACTAGGGAACGTAATATCTTGGTCGGATCTTTCGGAAGAGGGTAAAAAAGGTTTAAAGTTTTAACATTATATTTGTTAGAATTTTTTCAAATCAGAACCTTTACTTCAAAAGCTACCATATTTTTAAATTCAACACTTTAAGGTCATAAAGGGATAAATTTTCTGAACCAAAAATCTGAAAATCCTTGAAAATACGTTTAAATCTAAAAGCCATCTCTATACCTGAAATTTAAAAACTGATAAAAAAAGGTTATAAGTAACGCAAAAAAATTGTATACGAGCGATGCTGAGTTATTCAACTAGTATAATATAAATATAATAATATAATCATATGCACAATATAAATTCTTAATTAATTCACTATCAAAATAAAATTGTTTTTATGTACTTACTGTGTATTTAAAAATTATAAATTACATTTATTTTTATTTTTAAATATCCCGTATTAGATTCTGAGCGAAGTGAAGAAGCTAGTGTTTTTTTTTATTTTATTTTTACGGTCACCCTAGATACATTAATTAGTGACTCGATTATTATGATTGTACTGAGTATAGGAATAAAATACGAATAATTTGAATATCAAAATGCCGAAAATTCTTAAGAGTAAAAAAACGATACTTTTGCAATCTCATTATCCAACTATTCAGCATTGTCATCAATTCACATCACTCGTTCCTTCATAAACGATTGGGTAGCAATTTTTGAATAATTTACTATTCAAACTATTTTTAAATGCAATAACATCCGAGTTCTTAAGATATTTCATTACCTATTTAATATTTTAACAATCATAATGAAATTATAAATTATAAATGAGAATTATTGGAATAATTGGTAAAAAAATTGATTCATAGGATATATTATTGTTATTGGTTTCGAAATTTGAGAAATTTTAGACACTACCGTGTACACGCACGCACGATCGTTACATAGACTCTCGATAAATCATAACGCGGCGACATGACGTGATGGTAATATTAGATATTTTATTTTCATGCCACGTTATGGTGTACTGGGAGTTATAGATATTATTACGTTGAAAACTACTTACGATTTCGGTAAATCCAGATCGCGCGAACATAATAAAAACCATTTAAATTTCGATGTGATAAAAAAAAAAAAAAAAAAAAAAAAAACGATTTGTCATCGTAAAACACAATTGGAAATATTTTTTAATACTTTCACATTAATCTAGTAAATTCGAAGACATGAATAATAAAAAATTATTCGACTTACTCGTGGTCTTCAGCAGCTTCAATGTCATCTTTAACTTCACCGAAATTAGGGAGCGTCCGTCGTTGCATCGCTTCCTCTGAACCGCATACTGTCACCGTGAAGACACAACCGATTAACAAAATGTTCAAGAAAATCGCCTGCAAACAAGCACTAATGCATATTAAAAAGAATACAATTTAAATCCGTTTTTTTACATATTATAAAAAATAATGGAATTTTTGTTTGAATTCCCGTCCTCCCGGTAATGATAAACACGCTTCATGACTCCATATAGATTGATCAATGTGGGTAAAGTATAAGACTTCCAGTATGTGGACACTTGGACGCGGAAAATAGGGTGCAATACGATTTAATAAGTCACCAAGGCAATATGCTGTAGGACAATAATATTGGTGATTAATATTATTTTAATATTAATTATTTTACCATAATCAGGTACGTATTTATAAGTAGACATTTTAGGTATGTCACTATAGTGGACATTTTTTGATAACGTTTATAATCTGTACACCTTACGAAATTAAGAAGCTAGTGTTTTACCAATGATGTTTATTAGATAGTCTCTGAGCGAAACTAGAGTTTTTACAATGATTTTTTATTTCTTTCTGTGAACACTTTTTCGTATGGAAATACTTATCCAAAATGTCGACCAGCAACTTTTTGAAACCATATTTGCCTCTAGATGGTATTTTAGAGAAGTAATTTTTCGAATTTATCAATTTATCAATTTTTTTTGAAAAAATCTACCTAAAATTTGACAAAAAAGACTTGAAAACCATGATTTTTTGATCCAAACTTTATGAAAATTTAAACATAGATAGACAATAATATGATAAACAATTTGGGGAAAGAATATTTTGAAAATGTAAAAAAAAAATTTGGACATTTTTCTAACATTTTTTTCAACACTGTACAACGACGCTAATTAAAGCCGCTTTATTATTTTCTTATTATTTTTATATTTTATTGTAATTTGAAATTATTTATGGAATATTCATTAGGTATAAGGGAATATATGAAAATAAATTTACGTTTTTCGTAAATGGCGTTTTACAACAAAAAAATTTTTAGTTCAACATTTAAATTCAGTGCTTCAAAACTGATAAATATTATTGTGTATTAGTTTAAACTCCACTCAGAATCATTTATTGAAGATATGATTTATCGTTTCTTCAAAATTCAACACACCCGCTAAGAGTATACCACCCGAAGTGCAAAACACACCCCAAGGTGTAAAGAACACATTTTTTTCCTTTTCTTGATTTATTGGATAAAAAAAGTAAAGTCTTTACAAGAAAGCCAGACATACTTCGCACCATAGGTATTCTTTACTCCTCAGATCAAATACTCTTGGTTGGTGTATTGAAAATGACGATGAAATAATACAACGTTACCCTTAAATGTATATTCGTAATATCCAAATTTGAATTACTAATGATCTTTGCGTCCATATGTTCTACGTTCTACACCTAATTTTCTGCGCCCAAATGTCAGGACCCAATTACCCCGTGATCAAACTTTCGAATGATTGCAGTCTCAGTTTAATGTTTGAAATAGAATACGGTTTTTAAAATGGTTATTATTAAATATATAATTAATAGTAAATACTACATTTAAAAGATATATATATATATATAAATCATTATTGCAGGATTACGCAACAAAATACCATATACGATTGGAACTGATATTAAGTCGAGGAAGAAAATATCATTTTTATATGCAGATTCAATAGATCCCGAATAAAATTATGATAGGCATTTCGTGAACAAATTTTCGCGCGAGTGTCCGTCATAAAATTAAAAAAATAATATACTTTATATTATATCATATTATGTATAGATAAGTGTAAACGACCGCTGCAGACTGGTTACCGATGTTCCGGTAGATGAAAACGGCAGTAGCGGCCGCGTTTAATAAAATCAAAAGCAATCATTGTTAGTGTGTACACAAATCGACGTCGTACACCCGCAGCAAAGTGTTTGGATCTAGGAAATGCATTGGCGAACAATCAACTTTAAGAAAATTAACAGCACGTTCCACAACGCGTATAATGACATAAATATTATGTAAGGAGCATTTACGGGTAATTTTTGTGAGGTAACTTAATTGTGCGCGTCGGATGTTAACTACTCCGAAGCACGGTTATATTATTGTCACCGTGTTATAATGTGCAGGCGAGTACGGTGAGTGGGAGGGTTTGTGAAAATCGTACCGGCAACGTATATCTACGTACATTTACTGCGACTTAAGGCCTGATATAAAACCGGTGGAAGTATTTGCTCGTTATATTTTGTAAAAAAACCATCATAATAATAATCATAAAAACTAAATAAAACTCCACGCGAATAATGCTTTTAGATTTCTAAATATTCGGGCCCCGCCACCTAACCTTCGTGCGAGGTAGGGTGGGGGGGACAGACTTCTGCAGCGCAATCCCTATGTAAAATTTAGGTACCTACATACACGTTGTATTATTATTTTTATTATTATTATTATACGCGGCACACGTGACAGGTTCTCTATGCACGTTCCCTTCGATCCGATTTCGACACATTTCCCGAGACGACGGCGGGCAAAAAAAAAAAAAAAAATCTACCGTGTAAAATCGACCGACTGATTATAATAGGTCCAGCGTTCCGGTTCCTAACCAAACCCCGTGGAAAACAAAGTCTACAAACCAAATTCAACGACAACATCGAATATGTGTAAACACTTACTGTCTACGAAAGAACGACCGACCGTCGTCGTCGACCGATGATGTCACAACAAGTTTATAACTTGGTATTTTCTTTTAATCTTTCGAATAAAAATCAATTAAATAATAAAATAGCCGATATTATCACGATTTATACGGTTTTCGAACGACAAAACGTTACCGAAACGAATATGACACACGGAATTATTTCATACACAGCTATTATTTCGTTTACGAATGCCCCGTAGCGAAATCATTTCGCACAAATTCAATGACACTTCGGCACATCGATTTTAAACACTGTACTCACGTCTCGACTATACTCCACGCTACAATATGTAGTACGATAAAATCAAAATACAATAGAATCAATTGACCATTTTATACGTAACGTCGTAATAATCTATGCCGTAGATTATCATGTATTATATTGTATTTCTCCAAACTATTTTGGCCTGTGGTGTAAACAAAGGGTGGAGCCCCCTGATCTACGGCATGAATTCCAATGGACCTATGAAACTATAAGTAAAATTGTAAGAGATAACGTTATTTTAAGTTGTCAACCATTAACTTGTTATTGATTAACATTCACTAGTATTATTATTACCTAGATGAACAAATTAGTAGGAATTTTAAATAATTTAAGTTAAAAATAAAAAATGTCTTATTCTGTAGTTTTCGATGCTAAAAATGAATAAAACCGCATATTTGATATAAGAAGAGCTTGTTAGTTGTTAGATATGTATTATTTACCTATCTACATAATTACTGTTTCCTATTTTAAAAACATATTTTAGTGAAATATAAATACTGATATGTAAGTAAACCATAAGCTATCTGAAAACTTTTTGTTACCTTCTTCCAAACTTGTTACTAAAAGAAAATTACGACTTAAAGGTAAATTACATGCTGTATAACCAAGTGTAAAATTTCTATAACGAAAGGTAATTAAAAACTATTTTGTATTTTATATCATAGGCGGCAACTGAGGGGGGCATGAAAGGGCAGTTGCAACCTCCAAGAATTATCAAAGGGGGCAAAAATATACTTTTGCTCCCTTAAAACAATCAACTAAAAAACCCCGTTATTTCATTAGTTTAAATGAATATTCCATTTCATTACTAGCATTGAAAAAGTTTCATTTTATTACTGTATAGTAATTGTTTTTGAAATTCTGATTTAGTTAAATTTTTATTTTTTTAACGACAATAATGAAATATATCACTTATGCTTATAGACAAAAAGTAAATAATTTCAATAGAAGTTATCAGTGGTTGTTTTAATTCAAGACATTAAGATAAATATGAATTCTGGAGCGTGTACTTCATTTAGGTGGTTCTACGCAAAATGATCGAAAGCCAAAAATCAAATGAAAAAATCGTGGATATAAAAAGAGCGAACAGCAATGTAAGCGAAATCAAAAAAAGGAAAAAGTACATTAAAACGAAAAAAAATTATATTAAATTTTATAACTGAAATGTATCGTGTTATGAGACTATACAAAAAATCTGATTATATAGGTAATTTATTGTTGTCTCTGTATTATAGTTATCGATAACGACACCGACAAGTTATAAATTATTATTATTTTCTTATTTTAAGTTTATCTAATGAGTATAAAAATAATTTCTAAGAGTGAAACGGAAAAAAATTTACCAAAACAATAATTTTATTTAGGGTGAAATTTTATTTTAAGAGATTTACTTCAATCATATTAAATGTTTGTCCCTCCTTAAATTGAAGCAAGTATCGCCTATGTTTTATAGTATTATAAAAAATACAATTTTATTTGACACATTTCGTATACTAGTATACTTTGTGTTTTATTTAAACACTCTGAATACTTTTTTTATTTTATGTAACTGATTCTTAATACAATTGAATGTGATATTTGTATATTGTACGAATTATTGCCTATTTTTCCCATTTCTTATCGTAATTAATACAGTCTAAAACAATATAAAACAATATCGTATTGTATTAAATGGAGACGGAGCTGAGTCACGTACCTATATTATGTGTGGATAAGTCTTGGTGGAATCATCTATTATAACCAGGGCCAGATTTTGGGCTAGGATCGTGAGGCCCGGGTCTAGGGCGGCAAAATTTGAAAAGAGGCAAATTTATTGTACCGGAATAAAAATAAATGTATTTCATTTATTTTATTTTTTGTAGACTACGTATTAAAATTTGTTAGAGTTTCAGGTACATAAATTTGCCATTCTCGCATATCTAACTTAGATGCAAGACATATTTTCATAAAAACCTGTACCTACCTATTATATGAATTATTTGAATTTGAGTAGATATTAAGAAAATCAAATAAGTCGATTATTTTAGTCATGGACGTACTCGGGAAAAAATTGTAAGAGGGTGTTTTAGAAATTTAGTTTTTTTAATTTGGCACCGTATACAAGACATTTTATTATAATTTACAAATCACGATTAAAATCTATTTTATTTATTTTTTTTTTTTTGGAGTTTTTGACGATACGTGTTAAGAATATTTAACATAATTAAATAAGTTTTCTTAAACATCTATTTTCACTAGTATTTAATTGATTACAACATTTGACATATTATGTATGGTGAAAAAAAGCAAATAATTTTAATTATTTTTTATAAACACCCCCTGTGTACGTCCCTGATTTTAGTAAATGTTATATCATCATACAGATCCACATATTAATTCATGTATTCACTGTTCATTATTTCTTTTTATAATATATATTTTACGAACGCCCGTTTAAAATTTAGATAGAGTTTACGTTTAGTGTCATTCAAAATATTAAAAGCATCGATTTCAAAAGGAATAAAAAATGTATTTCGACCTTGTTCCGAGCTAACGTAAGTCGAATATATTAATTAAAACGTGGAATTCGATAGTACCGATGATGATAATAATACAAAATATTACTGATTTTTTAAGCGTGCTCACCCCCAAAAATTTGGGATTTTTTTTTCCGGAATGTTCAAGTTACTATAAAACCAATATTTTCCAGAACTCATTTCTTTCATGTCACCTTATGAGTGTCCTGTGGAGATACAAACTTTCTTTTTTCAAATGGCTACCCCCTATTTTAATTACGGAATTATATTCGGGTTGATGAATTGAAATTAAAATTTGAACGAGTAGTTTTTGAATTATTATTCAAATTTAAATATTAAGGAAAATTGTCACTTGGGCACATATTAGTTACGTACGTAGTTCGTAATTATTATAAATCAGCTCAATTAACCTTTAATCAGAAATAATTAGTCAAAATGTTCATAGATATCATGTCGTGTGTACGAGATTAAATTTTACATTCACAAAATATTAATTAGTCAGGTCGTCTTATCTCATTTACCTATTAAGAATAAATTAAAATATTTGCCCAAGTGACAATTTTCCTTAACATTTAAATTTGAATAATTCAAAAACTACTCGTTCAAATTTTAATTTCAATACATCATAATTCACTGAAAAATAACCCGAATATAATTTCGTAATTAAAATAGGGGGTAGCCATTTGAAAAAAGAAAATTTGTATCTCCACAGGACATAAGGATGACATGAAAAAAAAATGAGTTATGAAAAATATTGGTTTTATACTAACTTGAACATTCCGGAAAAAAAAATCCTAAATTTTGCATTTTTACGGCCAAAAATGGGGGGGTGAGCACGCTTAAAAAATCACCCTGTATAATATTAAACGTCATACCTGCATTGTTCGTGTCCGTGTCGAAACGACAAACGACGACGACGGGTAGTGTTTTTTTTTTTTGTAAACCGCCTTGTTGTCGCGATCTCTGCGGGTGATTAAAAACGGTTCACGTTTAAAATATCGCTGTTGCCGGTAGTAATTATCGGGTTAAATACGAGTATGGCATGTGTTAATAGTGATCGTCTTGGATTTTGTCATTCTAGCCTCTTTTCTTTTTTTTTTTTTTTTTTTTTTACCGAGCGGGTGACGACGGCGGCGGGTACACTGCGCGCGCACGCGACTGGTATCGCGAGACAATGAAAAAAAAAATACCCCTCGAGAACGAGAGGGAAAAATAAAATTCGAAAAACACACGACGCGGCGAATACTCGGAAAATCGAATAATGATTTATTATTCAGGTGTGTATTTTTGATCGGACAGACGAATCACTTGTGTGTGACCCGAAGTGGCCGGCGTTTTCACTTTTAATCGCGACCTGTCGGCGGCGACGCGGGTGGGGAAAAACGCGTAACAGCGGCGGGCTCCCGCGCGCACGCCATCTGCGCGAGTTTTCCAGGATCGCGGCGGCGGCGGCGGTGGTTGCGGCGGTCCCGCGGTAACATGATTGCGCAAACACACCGTGAAAAATCACCCGCCGAAACGCTTGCGACCGTCTGTCTAACACGGGTACCGCGCGGTATGCGTAGGTATAAGTAAACACGGTATACACGCGTCGTACTCGTCCTCGCACTTGAGCGAAAACTTCTCAACGGCCGTATTACAGAGGTGGCCAAATGAGAATATTATGTTCACACGAGCCACGCGGATAAATAAAATTATATCAAGAGCCGAAAAATCGTTTAAATTAATTTTTCAGTGTACCTATGTTATTGAAAACGGATGTCCAGTGATATCGAATCTCAATGCTACATTTAAAGTAACTCACGGAATAGAATTAGAATATATAATTTTAGACTAAAAAGTATAAAGAAAAAAATCGTCACTCTGGAATTTACTTAAGAATATCCCTATTTTGAAGAACTCAAACATCAATATCAACTGTACTCATATTGCACGTAATTTAAAATCAATTTTTGAAAGGACATTTTCTTGTGAATTCAACGATGAATTTTATTTTATGAATTTTATTCGACGATGGAAATAACCAAATCCAAATATCGTTCAAATTTAAGTTATTAACCAAAAATAATCTTAAAGAATAACTCTGAGTTGATAATACTTTAATGCAACCAGATCAGAATTTCATGGAAATAAAAGATATAAATAAAATACATCAACTCAACAATAACACGTGTTTAACTATATACTAAAACAGTTATTTGTACAATGTCAATACAAATTCAAACTTTATACACTTAAAGCCATAGTTTAAAATTTAAAATTGTGATGAACGAAAAACATTCTACATTATCAAATAATTATTGTTAATATTATTAATTATTGTTTTCGAAAATAGAACGAGAGCCACGTGCAATCACGACAAGAGCCGCATGCGGCTCGCGAGCCATAATTTGGCCACCCCTGAGCTATAATATTACAATAGTTGAAGTAGCAAGCCGAAGCCCGGTATATGTGTTTATCTGGCAAATTTTAAGAGAAAAAGTAAATTTACTCACCAAATAGTACCGTTGATTATTTTACCGAGTGGTTTTATTATTATATTGTTTTTTGTTAAAAATTAAAACATGTTATCACTCATTTTAAATGTTTCTACTGGACAGTTAGTAGATAGTGACCCTTTTTAGGGTATAAAAAACAAAATTTAGCAGCCAATTATTATAAGACACTATTCACGAGCTCGATAAAAAAAAAAAATTTGCAATCTTTTTTTTTGAACACTTCAGTTTTAACACTTTTAACAAAGAAAATAAAAAAATAAGGTTATTACAAATTTTATCACTTGTTATTGAAATTCGGCCTACGTACTAACTCTGGCACAGTTTCGTCACCTCTGATTTAGACACTAATATTAATTAGCCAAGATTAATCTACATATATGGTGTACATTAGCTTCACTAAAGCCCTTATTTAGGTATAGGAAAATTTGAATTTGAGTAATTTAGGTGAGTAAACCTCCCTCCCCCTTCAGAAAAAAAAAACAAGGTTTTTCATAAAATTGATTAGTTAAAAAGATTACAATCCTGAATCCTGGCTCAATTTTATGATCTCGGGATATAGAGATATTTCACTATTAGTCCCGGAACCTCGGAATTATTTCGAACTGTTATAAAAAAAAGCCCAATATACTTTGCACCACGGATATTCTTCGCTTTTTGGATCAAATACTCTTGAAGAGTGTGTACAAATTTTAAAGAAACGATAAATCATTTCTTTAATAATACGATGCTGAACGAAGGTAGTTAATAATATAAAGAACAATAATAGTCGTCATTTTCAACACACCCACCAAGAGTATCTGACCCGAACAGCGAAGAATATCCGTGGTGCGAAGTATGTCCAGCTTTTTTGTCTATACTTAACTTTACTTTTTTTTATTTAATAAATAAAGAAAAGGAAAGAAAGATTCAATGAGAAAAAAAGTGTTAGAAAAATACCCAAAACGTTTTTTTTCATAATATTTTTAAAATTTTCTTGCGCCTAAATGTTTTTCATATTATTGTCTACCTATGTTTAAATTTTCATAAAGTTTGGATCAAAAAATGATGGTTTCCGAGTCTTTTTGGTCAAATTTTGGGTAGTTTAAAAAAAAATTGAAGGATTGAGAAATTCAAAAAATGACCTCTCTAAAGGAACCAATTAGACGCAAATCCAGTTTCAAAAGGTTACTGATCGAGACTTTTGGACAATTATTAGATCTATATGAAAAAATAGTCAAATAAAATATATAATATATACAAATAGAAAAACACGAGTGCATTTTCCGTGAAGAAATAAATAATATATTATATTTATTTATTTATATTATAATACCTATTATTTATAAATATTGTGTCTCGGGTAACTATTTCACACGGCCCCAGTGTTCCGGAACAGATAGGTGTATAAGTAGTAATGTTTACTACTTGCTCGTTTCAGTCCTGTCAAAAAATGTGAGTAAATTTTGATATAAAAGTGTACTAAAATATCATTGCGTATAATATATAATATTATATGTAAATACTCATACATACATACATATTTAAGTATATATCAGTGTGTGTGTGTACACGAACATTTCAGTTTGATAATATTATGTCTTTACAAACACTATATGTACACGGATTTGACGTGTCCGAAATAATATGGCAAAATAAACTATAATATGCCTACACTACTACAGAGACAGGTACTATTATTTTAAAATTACGTTGTATAAACACACACACACACACAACAATAAATAATTGCGGCAGTCCATAAGCGAATACCGTTTTTAGGTTACACACATGTTACGATTTTGAATCATTTCTATATGTGTATCTATATACACACACACACACTCACACATTAAAAAAATATATATATGTGCATACAAGTGTATACGGATTATACACAAGTCAAACGTTGGGCAATTTTGTTTTTATTTTTGCTACTGACGGAGAACACCAATGTATATACATATATTACGATCGTAAAATATAAAGGTATTATCCCGTATATCTATATCTATATATACATAATATAATATACATGTACGTGCTATTGCTGTCTATAGATTTATATATACCGTAGCTTAGTTGTTATTAGCGTGTGACTGTCGAGAAAAATAATATAATATATCGTATATATATAGTTTGACAGTTTGATCCGTAAACAAAACAATTTTCTGCAAAATTATCGTTGTTGAATTTGTTTAGTTGACATGCGTGTAAACTGTAATGTGGTTAATTAACACCACGGCAGAAATTCGGAGAGCGGCCAAGTGTAAACAACAACAATATGGCCAATATTATAACACCCGGGATGCGCAACAATATTATAATATATTTGTGAAATTATATTTTTCTTACGTTGAATAAAATTGAAGAATATTTTTGGGTATGAAGTTATACTAAATGATAAGATATACTAAACGAGTACTTCATTTAAAAAAGTAACAATTTATGTTATATTATTTCTACCTTATTTTGATTTAATTAGATCAATAATATGTGGATACACACTTACATGTTACTGTTGCTCTATTGAAAACTTATGATGAATAAACAGTCGTATTTCAGACTAGATTTACAGCAGTATTGAGTAATGTATTTTTGTATGAACAAAAATATCATAAATTTATTATTATTATTATTTTTTTTTTTTTGGGGAATAAATTTCAAAAGTTACAAATTAACACCAAGGAAAAACCGGATTAATCAATAATGCACCCTGTATAACTTTTGTTGGGATAACAGGACACAAAGTTGGAATATGGGACAATCTCGTATAATACGTGACGTATGGTCATCCTATACTTTGCTTTACCTTACATTACTTACCTTGCTTTACTTTACTTTACTTTCATTAAGAACCAAATTTTCACATTTAAAATTTTGTACTAAAGTTTTAGAAAAAAAACAAAACAGCTGTTTTGTAAACCTAGTTTTTAGAAAAAATTGATGCTTAAATCTCTAATAAAGGTTAATCCGTTAATTTTCTACGATTTTTTTAAGTTTAAGGAATAATTTAATAATATTGTCAAACAGTAATATTGACTAACTATAGTCCAAAAACTAAAATGGAGTCAATAAAGCTATTTAAATTGTATTATTATTTATTTAATTAATTAATACAAATAATTGAATTAAAATGTAAGAATCTAAAATAAACATCACAGTAAAATTACTAGCCTCTTTGCTTCACTTAGAATTTAAAAACGTATTGTTAGTAACAATGGATGCTTCATTTCACGTATTATTCAATAATAGATATACTAAAATACCAAAAAATGTAAACGTACTTAATTTGACTTCAAATTTTATGCCATTTGAAAATTTTTTTGACCTCCATTTGCCCCTATATTTTGAAGTGAAAAATACATCAACATTTGATTTGTTGCTGCAATTGTCGATGCTGACTTCAAAATATTATAAAGCCACGATCGGAGAGGTATATCAACATTATTTGCATACATATTTCCGACATTTAGTAAACCGTTTTTGATATACTACTTTCAAAATATACTGTTCCGGCAATTGATTTTGTGAATAGTAAAGAAATTTCAGTGAATTTAAGCTTTTAACTTTCCTATCCTCGATTTTAGATTCTGAACAAAGTGAAGAAGCTAGTGTTTTTACAATGATGTTTATTTTTTTTTTTTATTTTTTTTTTTCTGTTAACACTTTTTCGTATA
>JAIPRM010001222.1:0-40480 GCA_025469315.1 Stegophylla sp. TES_Ste_2020 | reverse complement strand
TCAGGGCCAATAAAAAAAAAAAAAAAAAAATACATATTATATAGCGTAATACATAATTACATAATTTTAGAATTTTTTTTTTACATATTTTTAGGATTTAGTGAAAATCGTTTTAATGGCTGTGGTTCAATACGTTATCAACCGCCGCTTTTTCAGTTCAGAATATTACCTACAGTAACGGTTATATTAGTCTTAGACACTTTAATTATCTTCTGGTTTTGTGAATAAACCAATGTCCTGTAAGTTCAAAGTACCTTACTCAGGTCCCAGGTTGATTAATTCAAAATAATGTGCCTACATATAAAGCCTACATGTCCATTCGTAAAATAAATTCAACGTTGATTTGTTGGCTTTGCCAGTGGTTCTCAACCATAGGGTCGCTAAAAATGTACAACGTTGATATAATATTTTAATTTTGGACTACCAATGTGAAATAATATTAAAAATAATAAATTAAACTTCTTCTATAAGTTATGTAATAAACAAGCTTATAATTTATAACTTTAGATGTTGATTTTAAATAAGTAAATAAATACACGAAGAGTAATAAGGTTCTTTTAGTTAAAATAATTGAAAAAATTAAGTGGGTGTGGGATGATGGGTAGCTTCCCATTGAAATTATTTTCAAAAAGGTCGCAAGAAAAATTATGTAAATATCTTGGATCCCCAACATACAAAGTTTAAGAAACACTGTGCTTTACTACTGTATGAGAACAGTAATATGTAACCCACAGAGCCTTATTACCACCCGGTGATTTAACTGTAATGAATTTACAATTTGGTTAAATGAAAATCAGCTTTTCCTCTCAATTTTTCGTCTGTAGATAACATGTTGAACCGAAAAAAATATAATGTGCTAGATATCGTCATAATGGTAGAAAACATGTCGAGCGCACACAGATCCATGGCATTGACAAAATGGTGTAAACAACCTCGCCTGAGAAACCCGTTTGAGAATATTCTGAATACGAATTTGCGGTAGCAATAAGTTTTATTGAATATTTTAAAAACGACCGTTTTATTTACAAAAACCTCAGACTCTTATTGACTAAGAAAACACGGGCTACCACAATTTTCCACCCTGTGTATTGTATACATTATTTTAATACGCGAACCGCACGGTTCTCTTACGCCAGATCGGCCGGATCAGATTACATTTAAATTTATAGACCACCCGCGGCCGTCGTGACGGTTTATACAGAGGTGAGGTGTTAATAAAGAAAAAACCATTGTGTTGCGCGACTTGGGCGTATTTTCCCCTCTTTTTCTTTCTCTCTCAAAGGATTTTTCACCGTCAAAGCGGCAAACTCGATCCCGCGCGATAAACGCAACGCACAGTCGCCGCCGCTGCTCCGGAAAAGGGGTTCGAATCTCGCGTCGT
The DNA here is from genome assembly GCA_025469315.1 of Stegophylla sp. TES_Ste_2020. Taxonomy (NCBI): domain Eukaryota; kingdom Metazoa; phylum Arthropoda; class Insecta; order Hemiptera; family Aphididae; genus Stegophylla; species Stegophylla sp. TES_Ste_2020. The sequence continues at coordinate 39,099 of JAIPRM010001222.1, read as the reverse complement.
CTTTTTGTTGCCTTTATACATGAAGCCCACGTATTATTTCATATCGGTGAATATACTGTTCTCGTTTTTCCATTTTTTTCCTTTATTTTCCCCGTTTTCATATAGTCACTTGGCCAAATGCCTAATTTCTTTACGACAAACACCGGCACGAGCATTTTTCTCGCCCCGTCACGCGCGTCTGTGCTTTTGCAGTGGTGTGCAACTTTTTTTTGCATCAAGACTTCCAAAACAATGTGTTTCGCCAAGCTGACCCTCTTCTTCTGTTCGGCATTAATTAGAACGTTGGCCGTCGTTATGTGATAGTCGAAGGGTTCTTTTTTTTAGATTCGTGCAGAAATCACGAATGGGGTAAAGAAGAGAGAACATTGTCAGACAATTGTGTTTAAAAACCGGTGGGTTTCGGATAACACTGAAGAGATTATTCCATCAGCTCTATCCCTCCCCAAAAATGCCACTTATGTGCATTTATTTACATAATAAGGGAAGCTTTATGCAGTTAATTGTCTTCTTGGTTTTTTTAATACATTAGTCCGTTCTGTACTTAGAATACGGGACAATGGTGTAGTCTCATCAAAACAGCGTCCTACGTCCAAAGAATTTATCGGGTTCAAGATAATTGCCATTTACGATGACATAAATAGTTATAAGCACTTTCAACTGGATAATTTTCCAAAAAATATCACAGACACATAAGTCGTCGAAATTATTAAAATATTCCATTAGTTAAAAAAAATTTCATCAGTTTTTCAAAACAAAATTAATATCACACCAAACAGATCAAAATACAATATTAAAATTAAAAAAAAAAAAAATATATCATTCTCAGTCTCATTTCCAATAACACAGAAAACTGTATTCGGGGTTTTTTTTTTTTGTTGTTTCTAGTTCCTACTTCAATGTATCGGATTAACCACATAGTGAATGCGTTATGAAACGTGTTATGAATTGTAGAATAAATTATAGTAGGAATTGTATAACTACTTTTAATCAACCAAACCATAGTTAAATATAATTCCTAAAGAACATGAAACAATTTAACACGCATTATAAAATAATAACAATGTTCATAAATTAAAAATGCGTACTTGCATAATTAATGAAATCATCAACCTAAGCCTACGTGTTATTAAGTTGTTTAACTTTATCACAACCAGTTTCGACAAAAAATCATTTACAACATTAGTATTTTTATATTCCGTTTCGTTTCATGCCCTCTGGTATTTTGTAAAAATCGATCAGGACACAAATTGACGAATAATTCTCACGATTTTGTTTTTATTTCTTTGATATAGTTTTACTTTTAGTGTTATACTAGAAGGAATGTAATAACCTTGGTTCCATAAATGTGGTGAAAAGGGTGTGAAAAGGGTGTTAAAAAGGTCGAGAACTCTTACCAGCAATTTTTGACCGTAAGTTCGTGCCCCCTTACTTTTGGAGATCACCAATAAATTATTGTGAGTCATCAGCACACAAAACAGATATTCATAAGTGTTTTTCTTCGCCATTATTATCACCGTAGTCCGTTGTCATTCTGTAGAGAGTAAAATTGAGTTACCCTTAATATAAAGAGATTTAATATGATTTAAAAAGCTTGCATGAATCATAAAATATACAGATAATGCGGTAGAAATATACTATTAAACAGTGGTATATTTTATAGGGGTATTCTCTATAGCTGGACATCTCATTTGTCAAAAAAAGAGGTTTTTATGATTAGTGGCGTAAAATTGGGGGGGGTGTTCGGGATAAATCCCCCCCAGGACAAAAAAATCCAATTTTAAATGGTTAGAATGAAAAATATACACTGAAAATGTCATCATATGTATAAAATTAGGTATTTGTCAATTATGATAGAATCACAAAAATATTCATTTTCCGTCAGAAAAGGTAAAGCTACAATTGAATGTTTACTATTTACATAAAAACTATTTTTGTGTAGACATTAAATATTGATTATCATTATTGGTAAACACTAAATTGTCTCTGTGCTGTGACCAGTTAAAAATTTAATTAAAAAAAAAAAAAATACAAAAGAAATATGAGATAGAAATAACATCATAATAATAAGCATTACCAAAAACAATTTTTGACTAACCAGAGCTAAGTTTTAAAACAGCAGAACAAATAATTCCATTTCTAATAATAATCAACCGTGTATTAGATCATGGCTTCTGTAGAGACTATTTAGAATGGATTTTTTTAAATTACAAGGAATGAAACATGTTATATAATTATACTTCACATACGTATGTCGAACAATGACGTAATCTGAACTTTATAGCTGTTTTTAATTTAATTTCAAGATTTTAATATTTATTCATCAACCACTAAGTGTATACCTAGTATGGTAAAGCAAGATTAAATACAACAATAAATAATATAGAATTATGCATCACATAGAAGTTATAGCATAGATTGTGGAAAACGCAAACTGGTCAGTCGTCTATTAATTTTTCATCGTTTAACGTATTATTGATATTTCATAAACATACATAAACGTGTATACATTGTTTATTAATAAACACTATATCTTTATATGGATACATTAAAATGTACTTACTTTATACGAAATAAATTACCAAGAATATAATTTGAAACTTCAACATTTTATTTATTTTTTCTTAGCCTCTATCTAACGAAAAAATGTGTTGGTCCCAAGTATTCCTACTGTACGGATTTTTCACTTGAGATCTATTATTTTTAACGAATAATACATTTTAGTTTTAGTTATGGCGAACAGAAAACATTTTTTGATAAATTATAAATCATATTTTGGAAATGTTTCAAAACGCGATATTTTGACAGTGGGATATTTTTTTTAAGAGATATTTTCTTCAGAGTTATTCGGCATAAATTTTTTTGACTGATATTTAGTCAAAATATTACCACACAATACATTCAAAATCAAAAACAGGTAGGTATTAAATTGTGTGCGTTGAAGTCGTTTAAATCGTATATGCCTATAAACCTCTGAGTTCATAGTACGCAATTGACATAAAATACAGATTTAAAATACGAGAAAATTAAAAAAAAAAAAAACGACGTCAAATATAGACCGAAATTCAGTACTATCATATTATTCGTAACAATACAAATGCGAATGGTTTCGCGACAACATAAGAGTAATTCTAAAAAAAAAAAAAAAAAAAAAATGAAAATAAAAAGTTGACTTCCAAAGAGACCCGAGTCACGCCCACGCACCAGACGAATGCGACTGAATTAATTATTTATGTATAAATTACGACTTTCACCTGCGTGTCAAGCCGGCTGCACTCAACTACGGCAGACATTAACATTTCAAATGATAAAAAAGACACCGGACGTGTGCGTTTAATTGACGGCTAGTCGTCGGAAATGGCTGTGGTGGTGGCGGCGACGGGGAAAAATATACCGTCGACGTTAAATATTAAATTATTTCATAATTCCAGAGATGTCCACCCTTGACGCGCGTGAGAGGGCGTAGATATGATTCTCCCCCCCCCCCCCGAAAGAGGTTTTCGTTATATTTATATATTTGATTCGTTTGGAACTCATAATGAATAATTGAAAACGTGTATTTGTGTTTAAAATTAATATGGATAACGTTTTTACACGTACTTACAAGTCGTACTATGTTACACGTCGATTTTAATGATGGAAAATAAAATAGTTAAAATTTACCGATTGTTTATTTCATTTTTAAACTCCGAGCGAAGAGAGAACGCATTACTTTATGTATTTAATGTATTAGAAAAAAATAATAACGTATTCCACGAATAAACAGTTTTTATATTATATTTAATTAACGCTAATTCCTATTAGCTTGTGCTGTACACAAAGAACATTTAAAATACGTGTAAGTAACAACATACGACAAAAGATCGATTGAATAGATCTGGACAACGAGAAGGTAGAAAAAATCTCGATCAATTTGTATATCAATATGTGTAAAAATTAAATTTATATTTCTCGTCAAAAAAATGTTTTTATTTTAAATTACATTTTGTCGTTATTCATTTTATTTAAGTAGTCGTTCATATTATTATTTTTTACTCGGAAATTACACGAGTTTGTGTTGGTCATCACTCTGGAGATTCTCATAAACGGAGGGAAAAATATGTGTACACAAAATATTGTTTTTTATATAATATAATCATAGACGGATTTATACAATTGCCGCCCATAGGCAATTATATTTTTGACACTCCTATAACATTTTCAACTATTCACGAATAAGAAGTGCATTTTGAAGTATAGTTACTTAGAAACTACCATTTTTTTCTTTTTTTTTTTTTAATCAAATTTAATCTTTAGATAAAATAATCAATTTTAAGGTTCATTAATCGTTCTATTCCTGAAAATAGAATATCAGAATAATACACAATGTATTATAATATTGAATGAAAATATTATTAAACCTATTTGAATATTTTTAAAAATTAAAATTAAATATTTTGCAACCTTTTTGTACTAAAATAATCGATACTTCAAACTTGTTTTCAGAATAAAATGGTGAAAATAATAATGTATTTAATCTCAATAAACACAATTTTTCCATTCAGTCACCCCTACATTTCATAGAAAAACAAATTTAAAAACGACAGTTGTCACTATTTTATTATAATGGGTATACCAAATTTCGCAGTTTTATTTTTGAAAATTATTACAAAGTTAGCAGCTTAAATGGCTTTGATTTTAAAGTATGTTTCAATATTTTAACTTCTTATACCTATTGAAACAAGTATAAAAATGTCAATCCGTGTTAAATATTTATAATATTAAACATTAGCATTGAATAAAATAACCAAAATGTGATAAACGTTTATAAAATAAAAAAATTGTTTGGAATATAAATATGTATGACCATATCCGTTGAGTTAGTTAAAATATGATTTTGACACGAAATTGCCGCTCTCAAAAATGTCTACTATGTCTGACGCTAAATCTACCACAGAGTATAATATATTATTTACCGTTCACACGAATAAAATAAACTATAACGGCCATAATTGAAGATTTTTTTTTCCTACCGTTCAAACAACACCAGAAAATCGCAAATGAAAACACGTCAATTTTTAAATAAAATCGTGTATTAATATTGATTTCGCGCGTTAACATCACGGTGCTTTTACATCGCGGCCTTTATCGACATTATAATATATACGCGATTTATACCTACATAAAACGCGTTGATTTAAAAACCATCAATAATTTATATAATATACAAATAAAAACATAAAACGTTAAAGAACGTAAAACGTACGCGATATTACAATATGATTATAGTCTCGAGTATGTATTATAATAATATCCTTGTTTCACGATAACACGGATTTCAATAAATTATTACTCTTATCATTATCAGCTAATTATTATTACGCAAATATATATATATATATATATATGAATTTTTGAGGACAAAACGAGAACACAGTCACAATCGTCCGGCGAATTTCCGCCCAATAATATTATTGTTGTTGTTATAATTTTCGCATAAAAGTTTTTTTAAAATAACACAAAAAAAAAAAAAAAATGTAAATTAAAACATGAAAAAATAGACGTATGTATTATAAACAAAAAAATAAAAATAATAATAATAATAATAATAATTAAAACCGATGGGTATCGCCGCCGTGACGCACTAGTTGACTGCCGGAGTCCGATTAACGATGGCCATGTTTTGTTGATTGACTTGACTCTCTTTCGGTGGCAGCTTGATTTTGACGTAGAAAATGTTCTTGATCGAATCCGAAATATTTATAGGCAACAACCTGCGGACGTGGTGCAAAACGTGAAACGTGAGTTAATGAGAGTCGATATTAATTATTATAGCGTAAACAAGCGTTTAGCCGAGTTTTTTCCGCTCTGACCTTACTGCTTGACGAGAGGAAACCCGGTTAAGCGGATCCCATGGAAAAATATACTGTAAAGGTGTAATGCTTAAGAAGATATAAAGTTGAAAATTTCAATATTACTTTATGCAGTAAAAATATTTCAAGTAGGTTGCTCGAAATGATTACCCAAAAAATCCTAATAAAGATTTATAATAAAAAATTTGAATAACATCATTAGAAATAATCTAGAATCAAGGGCATATTTCTGGGGATGGTGGTAGGGCGTTTGATCCCCCCCCCCTTAAGCCTCTTAATTTATTTCAGATACCTACTGAGTTGAGCAAAGAAGCTAATGTTTTAGCAATGATGTTTATTTCCTTTTTATGAAAATACTTTTTCCTATAGTAAATACTTCACCCAAAATTTAAAAAAAAAAAAATATCTTTTTTGAACGAAAATCGGATTCCACCGGTCCTTTAATAAAGAGAAAATTTTTCCAAAAATAAGAGAAATGCGAAAATTTGAGTAAAAATGGCAAAATTTGGGTTAACGAGATTTTCAGGATTTTGATTTTAGTAATTTCGAAATAACTCCAAAACGTATAGGACTAGAAACTTGAAATTTTCACTATATTTGATATTTTATTTACTCTTTTCAAATTATAATTTATCAAATTTATTCTTACCCATATTACTGATTTTTTGTAAAATAATATGAAAAACAGCCAAAAATATTTCGTATAAGTGGTATTTATCGCTACTCGGGTGGGATACTCTTGGTGGGTGTGTTGAATTTCAAAGAAACGATAAATCACTTTTTTAATCAAACGATTCTAAACGAGGCTTAATTTAGTTAAAAGTAACTATAATTAATTGTAAGTTTTATATTGAGTATGCTTAATAATTATTGTTACATTTTTATATTCTAAATTTGTCTATGATAAAATATTATTGAATTTTTTAAGATTTTAACAATAATACTTTTGGAATAAGTTATAACAGAATAATGTGCATACATTTAAATATTCATAAAATTATTGAATTTTGGTATGCTTTCAACTTACTTTAAAACATAAATATTAGTATACCACGTATAGATAAATATGTGAGAAATCTATATACAAACACAAATTTCTACCAGATTTAGAATTGAAAATTTCATGAGATTTGAACTGGAATATAATAATATGTATATAATATTTACATGTAACTTTTTTTTCGAAAAATTACTTGGGTAGTACAGATTCTAACTTTAAACAATTAAATATAAAAAAAAAAAAATTTTTTTGTGAGTTACTGTTTGATTTTCAGATAATAATATCAAAAACTCCAAATTTTATGAGATAAAACATTATAAAATACAAGGTAATTCCAAAATTCTATATCTATCCTAAATTTAGTCAAATTACTTACACGACTCTATCACGCTACCTATAGTAGTAAATGTATGAAAATTTTAAATTTCTAGCTCTATTTATTTTAGAATTAGGACTAAATTAATAAAGTTGGTTTTATAAACAGTTCATTTTGCTGTTTTTAGTAAATTTTTCAGCATTTTTTCTGTAATTTTTAAAAAAATATTGAGTATTTTAAAATATGATCTAAAGTATTACCGGGATATGATTTTTTATCTAAAAATCGACTGTATAAAAGGTTTTAAGCAAGTATTTCTATACGATAAAGTGAAACAACAAATAAATATCATTATAAAAGCAGTAGCTTCTTCTAGAATCTAAAACATTTGAAAATCACCCCTCCCTGAAAATAGAGTTAGAGACCAGTTAGGATTATCAGTATATTTAAAATACAAAATCAAATAATTTATTTTTCTAAAACTAATCATGATCTTGTATATTATGTCAGTAATTTTCAAATTGTTGTGCGCGAGATGACCACGAGGGATGAGTGAAAGAAAAAAGGATAACGGTGAATAGATGTAGAATTTAATTTATTTAAAACTGTCCGTTTTCCATTACATATTTTTATGATACAGTAGACAATAAGATGGCCAACTTATGCCCATGAGGATTAAAAAAAAAAAAAGGTCATAAGCTTGATCGGGGATTATATGAAACTCTGGAGATAGCTCAAGAGGACCTTCAATAAAAAATGTTGAGAAACGCTGCATGTATGAATAAAATAATGGCACTAAGAAAACTTTTTGAATTCTGAGAAATTTCAACTCTGTAAATTTATAACAATCAAAATATTGTTCTACCGTCATACATTTCAAAAATAGCTCAGTTTTTCATAGATATGAAATTAAAGGTCTGAGAATTTAACGTCATTTTGATTCGCAAAACTATACGATTTGAAATAAAATTAATTTTCAATTTAGAATAAGCAAAAAAAAAAAAAAATAATAAGTAAATTTTAAGACCTACTTATAGAAATTCATTTTTTCTGCTAAGCACTCGATTTAGTGGGCATGGCTCATAATCAATGACATTTTAAAAATCATTGGGTTTTATTTACACTTATACTGAAACGTCCAAAACCCTAAAAATAATTTTGTTAATGATTTGCAAAACCAGTTTTCGAAAATCCCATTCTTGTTTAGTGAGCAAAAACCAAACGTATCGTGATTATTATAGTCACTCAAAAACTTTTCGATCATAGACTCAGATTTTTAAATAATTTACGAATTTACTTATAAATCGCAAAATATTACCGTAGTAAGTATCGATAAGTTCAATAAAAATTATGATTTGCAAATTATTTATTTTTTATATGGGTCTAAAAAGACCGGTTACCAAAACAAAAATTTCACGATTTTGGTTTGAAAATTTTTTTTTTTTTTATTATTTGTTCCGTGCTAAGGTTTATACTCGTATACTTGGAAAACGCTGGTTTAAGCAAACCAACTAACAATGACTTACCTACGAACGACGTTCGTGAAGTACTGCGAGTAGGGAATGACGAACTCGACTTCGTCCGTAAGAATACCGTGGATCGTGGATTTGGCCGCATATTCTACGCTCAACACTGGCAACCTGAAAAAAAAAAAAAAAATTAACGATATTTACGACTGATGAACATTGTTCACAGTACACATTTGAAATGTGAATAACGTGTGTGAAGATTTTTTCTTTAAATTATTACTATTTATAATTGTGTATTGATTTTTGTACATCTTGTAATACCGATTATCGTATAGCCAATCTGTCGATCGTGGACATAGTTAATCATTTGGTTATATGTAAACATTATAATACGGTAAAATCAATCGTTTTATGCATGAACTTAAATACCGTTATTTTATTTAATAATAAAAAAAAAATAATTAAATGGGTGAATTATTTTCAAATCAGGTTTAAGGATCCTTTTACCCTTATGAGGAACCCAGTGCCGGATATAGGGGGGGGGCAAGTGGGTATCATTGCCTCGGGCGCCATCGGTACGAGGGCGCTCTTAAATTTTATGAAAAATCAAAAAAGATTAGTTTGGGTATATTAAAAATGTACAAATGTTTCGATTTTTTTTTTTTTTCATTTAAAATGTTTAAACTTGAAAATTAATAAAATATTACATATTATTTAGGAATTTATATACCTAACTATTTTTGTCTGACACAGATAATATCTTAAAGTTCATTAAAAGTTCATAAAAATTATTAATATTATAGAAAAAAATTTTTGTGTTAAAACACCCCCTCTTCTCCCCAAGGACAGGCCCTCCAGCTCCACATATGGAGTGCACAGATAAGGGCGCTGCATTTTTACTTGCCCTGGGCATCAAATGTCCTTGATCCGGCACTGGAGGAACCAGTTTTATTTTCACATAAACAAAGAAAAGAACAAAGTCTTTTGAAATATTATTAAAACAAGGAACCGAACGAGTATCCTTTTAAATGTTAAAATAATGAAGAATGGAATATATTTCTAAATGCAAGAGCAACGTTAACAACTCTCGAATATCGTACCTGCTGTTGATGTAATTCATGTAGTCGGCACTGGTGTTGATCAGTTCGGGCATGACGACGGTGGTTTTGATCTGGTTGTGTGGATGCTCTCTGAGTTCTTCTCTCAGACTTTCCATCATGCCTGGAGAGAAAAAAAAAAAAATGAAATAAAAACGTGCGTCAACAAACGGGACAATTCGTTGACTTCCGTAAGACGGTTTCGAGCAGACGGTCTGAAAACGTGACAATAGTTTTCGCGAATTCATACACAACTCGTCATTTGTTTGTCTCGAACGGTGGCGATTGTTTTATTTAAAAATTGTTTTTTTTTTTTTTTTTTACTGGAAAAATTGTGATATTGCCCAACATATATTATAAATTCATTATCAGACAATTTTTTATTTGGGTGGGTAATATACGTATTTAGTTGAAAAAAAATAATAAAACAAAAAATAGAAGAACACTTCGACTTTGATCGCAGATCATTTCATAGATTAATTTGATACACCTCATCCAAAAAAAAAAGAAAAAAAATTATAATAATAAATTAAATTAAATTAAGTTTTTCTCGTTTTGGGGAGCATTGTTCTTCTTCCACCGTATTTCGTGACAATGACAGACGAGTGCAGTATAAATAGTATTACGATAATTATTATGATTGATAATAAATTAAATGCAACGATTTTTACCGTTTACGCCCCACTTGCTGGCGGTGTAAGCCGACAGTTTCGGCACGCCACATAAAGCTGATATAGACGACATGGCTACGATGTGTCCGCTGTTTCTCTTCATCATGCTCGGCAAAAACGTGCGAACCATCTGTTGTAAAAAATTAAATAATAAACTTTTACGTTTATTTTTACATCGAGTAATATAGGCAAGGGAATATAGTAAAGGGAGGAGTGTAAGTTTTCTCAATTCATGCAATGAACATATAGATATTATGTATCTAAATACAATTATGTATTTATATTTCATAATATAGCCAGTACCTAAAAGGTTTACTTTAATAATACTACTAATAAACGCATTATTATAAATCACAGGTTATTCACCTATTTTTTTTTTTTTTTATTCTTACATTACTTGTATCATATATACTGCTTTCTATGAATTCATTTCATTTCATATCATTGTAATCTAGATTGAATTGATTTTTTATTTAATGAGGAAGCAAAAATGTTATAAATTTAATGCATGTTCATAAATCTAATAAATACTTATTATAATATGTGATTACGTAATAATTATACAACTATTTTACACACACAAAAAAGTGCTCTTGAAAAGACAACATTTGAATAATAACATGCAAAAAAAAAAAACCCACTAACCTTGTTGGAATTATTTTAGTGATCAAGCAAACATTTTAATAATTAAATCAAATTACGCAAACAACGTCATTTCATCGATAAAAACAAATCCTTCACAGAAATCGAATTATCCGTACAAACGGTATTGTAAATAGACGTACCTATGATAATTTTAATTATTCGACACTATTTCGAGACGGTTACATCCCGAATCGAAAGTTATAAAGTTAATTAAAAACTTATTATATTTTAAATTAGGTGAATTACATTTTAGAGTTAGTTTTATTATTTTTTTAACGAGTTCTCATTTCTTTTTTCCAGTCGTGTTACGAATAATAATATTAAAAAAAAACTTTAAAGTTTCAGCACGAACACTCTTCAGAGTTAGGTCGTTTTAATCGCTACGCTTAAAATTCTAAATATTCCGGAAAATTCTAAGTAGTTTTATAGAACTTTGGACTTAAAACGTGTTTTCGGTTTGTTTCGCTTTTCTCAACGTTCGAATCGTCAAGCCAGTATTCGTTATTTTCGCCGAAACCGATCGGAATACGGGTAGAAAAAACCTCGGAAATGATAGTAGGATATCGCGGATGTTCATTCACTTAAAGGCACTAAGTGACATTTTATTTTTCAAAACGGACGTTTCTACTTTTTAAAATTTCCCAAAACATCGTATTTACATCATATTATTTCCCGAGGGTTTTTCTTATTTTTAACAAAAACGTATATTCAAAATAACGTATAGTAAATAATACCCATGCAAGTGTTTTTTGATGGAAAGTTATTATTTCTTTTTATGAGCGCTTCCATTGACTAAATTAATTTTATGAAAAGCAAAGCTTAGAACTAGTTATTATTTAAAAGTGATGAAATTCATTTGTTATATTCAGTCATGATTTCATGTACTTATTATTACTTTTTAGCACGATAGTTATTATTTTTATCTCGAAAATGTTATTAAGTCTGTATTGCGATATTGTCGGCAGGTAACAAGTATCAAATTTCTAGATTTTTGCATATTTTACCATTTTACTGTGAATTTTCAATTATTTCAAAATTTTCTTGGGAAAAAATAACCTGTATAAAGAAAATAATATTTCCGAACTGTAATTGTATTATTTATTATTATTTCGAACAAAATTTTTAGGTGACTTTTGCTACCTGAAAATGAAGTCACGATAAAATATGTCTTCGCATTGCTCGATATCCAAATAAGCTAACGAACGGTATTACAAAATTATGCAGCGTAGAATAGAAATTGTGACTTTTAAATAGATTTTAAGCTTAAAACTTTTTTATTAAAATGAGTGAGAAAAATAAATAAATTAACATTAAATATAAAAAATAATTAATCGCGAAGTTTGTATTTTTTGTATTGGCCTAAAGAGGGAATATCCGATTTAGTCATCAATGAACTTTATTGAAGCACGATCTAAAATTGCGTAAATATTTATGTTTCATAATCGTATTAATTCGAGGGAGAGGGGCTACCAAATCACTAATCGTCCGAAAGTCACAAGTCAATCATTCGACACAAAATTAGTTTGTTTACACCAAACCTTAATTCCTCCTCAAATCAAAATATTTTTGGCCTGAAAAATGATTTCTATTTAAAACTGCAATACAGTAGTTGAGTTATTTTTTTTTAATTATGATTATTTAAAAAAATATTCAAGAAAAAAAAAATTTCATACAAGATGTTAAATTTCAACCCTAATAACTCAAAAAAATGTACTAACGAAATCGGGCAACAGATGAATAAAAAGAATCATTTCCAGATAACATTATTAAATTCATAGTTACTGTTGCCTAATCACAAAACACAGAGCAAAAATACCCAAAATATGAAATTTCAATTTTTAAACCGTGTTTAGTGTTTAATGACAAAAAAATGTATATATTATGTTTTTTTTTTTTTAGTTTCTACTTGAACCTAGTTTTAATATCGAACATACAACGAATTAAGAAAAATCAAAAAAAAAAACAGGTAATAATAATAATAATCGAATAACATTCCCCGTTAGCGGCCAAAACCGTAATGAAAACAAGAATCAAAGGTCGTCGAATCGGAGAAGATCGCAAATTTAACCTGACCGGCGGCCGCGGCCTACTCACCCAAAAGTGCGCCAGCAAGTTTATGTTGATAATGGCCGCGATCGTGTGGTCCTGGGCGCCCAGAAACGTGTGGCCGATAATGACGGCCGCGTTGTTGACCAACACGTCCACCGAGCCCAGGTCCAGTTCCACCTTGACGGCCAGGTCGGAGATTTCGGCGCGGGCGGCCACATTGACGGTGTACGCCTTGACCGTGGCCCCGGGGGTGTCGGCCCGGACCAGCCGCGCGGTCTCCTCGTTGCTTTCCTGGTCCACGTCCACGCACGCCACCTTCGCGCCCAGCCTGGCGAACTGCAGGGCCAACTCGCGGCCCAGGCCCCTGCCGGTGCCGGTGATCTGTGAAAAACGGAAACGAAACGGTTAAAATATTAATTTATCATCTAAAATTCTAAGTCAGCGTTTCCCGCAGTCGGTGTGTGTGCGTGATTTTTTGTCGTTGTAATTTTGATATATTTTTTAATTTGAAAACCAGAAATCAATTTTTTAAATTTCAACATTATTCGAATTATGACAAAAAATAATAGAAAATTGATTTTTGTTAGTTATAAGCCGTAGTTCCCGGGTAATCCGAAATTCGGGATTTGTTTTGAGTATATAGAGTAGAGTCAGATAATTCGTCCCACCACTTTAATTGAATCCATTAGCTTATCCCATCTCATAATTAGACACAGATGGTTCAACCCTAGTAGCATATTATGTTCACTACGCCATTAAAGTAATCGCTCACTTTGTTATATATATATATATATCATGGAGTGTATCTCGAAAACGTATTGTTTAATGATATTTTTCACACTTTTTGTAAGTGTAATAAAAAATAGAATTTTAACTACTTTTTACGCTTTAAAATAAAAAATGATCATTGACCTAATAAATGCAAATAGTTCTTTTTAAGATACCAGTTGCCTATATTGGACCACTTTTTAAAATTATAGTTTATGGTGCTTGGGTTAAATTAAAAACAAAAAAACCAAAATTGGATTCACTCATTGGATGAAATTCAATTCTTCAATAAAACAATTACAAGCTGAGCTTCAGTTTATACTTTACAGCTTTGCTTAAAAAATATTAAGTTTATTATCATAACACAATAAAAAATGTATTTTTTAATGAGTTAGTTTTATAACCCACTAATTTAACTGAAGCTAGAACAAAAAAATATTTAATGAGAAAAGAGCGATAGAAAAAAAAATTCACATATTAAAAATTCTCTTTCACTGGTATAATTTTCATGATATTGTCTATCTATATTTAAATTTTCACATAGGTTGGATTAAAAATACAATTTTGAATATAATTTTGTCAAATCAACAATTTGTTCTTTCCAAATTTTTAAAACAAATATTTCTATACGAATAAGTACTTTAAGAACCAAATTAAATAAAAATAAAGATTACTGTGAAAACTAGCTTCTTTCCTCCACTTAGGACCTAATTTGTGTAAAATACCCCAAAAATTTTTAGAAAAAATTGGTTTTTCAGATTTGTAATGTGTTATCGAAATACACATTAAGCTAGCGAAATATTGCCTAAGACAATAAAAAAAAAAAAAATTGTTAGTAAAAATAATAATAATAATTATATCGAAAAACAAAACGCTTAAGAACCTGAACCTGTTGTTATCAGTCGAGTCATTACTCTATTTAATTTGTTGTACTTAAATGTTTTGAATAATTATTATTGATTGCGATCGTACGGTAGTGAAATGAATACCAGTATAGTTTAATATTCATGTCAATATTATTACTTCGACGAACGTGTTTATAGTTTATAGAACCTTTTTTTTTCTCTTATCAGTCATTACTTAGAGGTCACGTGGATAAAAACTGTACCTCCAGGACGTAGGTGAAAATTAAATTTACCAAGAGTCACGTCGGCTCATGATTGTTTCGGACTCGTTTTAGAACGGAACAATTTTTACTAGTTCAAATTATCTCATAAATACAATGGTACGTTATAGTTAGGACGCGCACGGACGAGATTAACGGGAAACTCGTAAATTATCATCAGACGCCCTCGTACTCATCATTTTATTTTAGTTTTCACATAAATAATAACTTTATTAACTAATTTCCACAGCGTTTATTGTACTGTTAGCAATATCACATAAAAACCTGTACGTTTAACATAAAAATAAATCACTCACATCAATCGACTCGGATCTCATAAATCATAACTTATTATCATTATTTAACATTTAAAATGTAGTTTAAGCAACTATTTCAGGTGCATAGGTAAGCGTTAGAAAATAAATTACATTTAGACTTGTTTAAAACTTTTACTCGCTACGCCATCTAATTACTTCGAAACTTAAATTTAATTAAGTTTTATTTTATTTTTTACATTCTGAATGGAATAAAAAAAATAGTAGTTTTACAACGATCTTTATTTCATTAGTTTATTTTTCTGTAAACTGGTGTTACACTTTTTTTACTATAAAAAGTGCTCAGATTAGTGACGTGTACTGTTCCAGTAGAAATCTTGTTTTCGTGGTACTTTAGAAAGATTATTTTTCACAATTCTCATAAAAAATTTCAAAAACAAAAAGAAAATGAAATATTTTTAAAACTATATTTAGTTCAAGTATAGTATTATATTTAGAAAACATGTTCAATTTGGCAATTCACTATTTTTGTTAATGAGTAATGACTGAAATTGTTGAGTTCGTAATAGATACAAATAGTTTTTGATTTAAAACTAAATTATTAAAATCTATTTCATAAAAATCTAATTTACGGTTCGGTATTTAATCATTTTTAAGCAAAATTTCTGTATTAGATTCTGAACGTTAGTGAAGAATCTTATGTTTTTACAATGATGTTTATTTTTTTTATTTTTTTATTTTTTTTTCTTCCACTGTGAACACTTTTTCGTATAGAACTACTGGTCCAAAAGTTTCGATCAGTATTTTTATAGATCCAAAATCGAACCCAGATGGTACTTTTGAGAGGTCATTTTTCAAATTTCTCAATATTTTTTTTAATAATGCGAAAAAACTGAAAAAAAATTTTCAAAATATGCAATTACCGCAATTTCCGTAAACAGTTAATACACAAAATGAATAAAACTAGATCACTCTTTTAAAATAATTATAATATGATCTAGAAACCTTAAAACGCTGATTAATAATGAGCAATCGACCACTTACCAGCACCACTTGTCCGGCGACGGATTTCTTTGATTTCGGCAGAAACACTCGGAACATTTTAAAGTACAATGTGACTAGAAACATGAAAAATATGAGACCCATTTCCAATACAAGAGAAAAAGGGTTTTTCACTATCCATGTGTGGTCCGTGGCAGGAGGTGCCAAAGGTTTTATATTGGTTTCGGTGATCGTCGTCGGCTCGTTTGCAGTGCTGTTTACCGGAGATGTAGTGCTGTTGGAAGACATCTGGAAAACAATAAATTTAATAATAAAAAATATTGGCAGTGTCCATATATTATTGCATTTTTTTTTGAAAATGAAAATGAAATGTATTTTTGATAAAATAAATAAATAACAACACGTGTTCCATTATTTTTCATGGTAATTGTTTTATGAAAATTTTAGATTCTATAGAAAATTTCAATTTTTCTTCTTGAATATTGACTATTGCTATATTTTTCCAATTTTTTCGGTAAACATTATTTGTCTGATAAATGTAATGGTCTTCCAATCTGAAGCAATCGTTTTCCATTTGTTAACTATGACTACTTCATCCACTTTAATCAAATTAAAACATGGATCAATATGCTTTTCAGAAGAAGTTAAGGTATTTTAAACACTATGTTTACCGATCGTTTATGTACATGGCCACTTTAATCGACGATAGGATATATTGTGTTTTTAAGGACATAAATATAAACGTTTAACACACGAATGCATTAATTATGTATTTTATGTGAAAAAACGAATCATCGCATAATTAATAAACTCATAAATTCGGGTTTAATAATTTGCACAGTAGCATTTTTGATAATTATTATTGAAAAGAAACGATAATATCTCGGGAGAAAAAATAATAAAACGGATATTTTTATGAACCACAACAATAGGTAGTACTTAAGGGGGTTCCTTATCGACTGACGATCGTTTCATGTCAATGTTTTGTGGCGAATAATTACAGCGGCAACCGACAAACGCTAATATAATTATATTAAAATATAGACTATTCGAATTATCGTTTGAAATTACGTGCAAAAGATAAAAAGATATTAAAACAACATTAGGATTTTGAGATACAAGATAAAAAAAAATATCGTAATTCCACGCCACACACGGAGTATTCGCTAAACGGGTCAGAATCCGTAATGATATTATACGAGTAGTAAACACGATGGTAAAAAAATTATAGTCTTCTATCGAATAAAATTAATAAAAAAATAGCATATATCAGAATAATTTGTCGACCAAAACTAATTTTTTTTTCTCCGTTATTCGTTATAATCGCATTACGCCTTATTGTTTCGATATGATCGAATTTAAATTTTTAACCGACAAAAAAAAAAAAAATATACGATTATTCAAAGACAAAATGATAATAATATTATAACGTGCTTGGTGGAACGTTAGTAGATCGTGGTAAAAAAATATAAATACAAACATACAACAACAATAAAAAAAAAAAAAAAAACTAAGGTTTTGCGCGGTCTAACGGAATTGACATGTTTTCATTTTGTTTTTGTTTTTTTTTTACCTCCATGGCGACCTTTTACGGACTGATGTAATTTATCGCAGCGAGTATATATAATATAAAGCTTGTCCCTATAAAAAAATAATAAATCACGAATTTAACGGGAAACGCGTACAAAGCGAAACGTTCAAAGGGGTGGATAAAAAAAACTTAAAAACGTATAAAAACCAAAAAGAAACACTACTATTGACGCGCGAATCATAAATGTTACGATATTACGATAAATAGCAAAATGTATTTCGATGTCCAGGAGAGCATTGGGCGTTTTGATGTTACTTAGTCGACGTACGGTCACTTTAGAAATGAAAAGTTAACTGAACGGACGCGTTTACGTTTTTTTACCGAAATAGACGTTTGCACAGTATTAATAATGGGTTCGAAGTTCGCGCAATAAAATAAAAAGAAAAAACAAACATTTGCGCTTTTCCAATACCCCTTTATGACGTTTCACAGTCATTAAATATTCGTAATAATTACAATTTTACGTTCGTTTCAAGGCATTACTTTCGTAATATCGATATTTTATTGTGTGTAGAATTATTATTTTTTTCGGGCCGACAAGAAATTGATTTTTTTATGTATAAATCGGGGAAATGAAATAAACGTTGGTGAGATATCTGATCGATATTTTCTCGAGGAAATTTCCTGACTAACGACCGTGAAACTCGCTCGTATAATAATATAAGTCATTGGTATTGGTGCCAATGGACTAATTTTTGTGGGAGAGCAAAAATGTATTATAGCTCTCAACCCCCCCCCCTTCACCGTACAACACGTTTCCCGAAATAACATTATTGTTAACAATCTATATTCATAAAATGCGATTCGAGTAAAACAAAATATAGTTTAACTATTCGAAGCATGATAAATAGCAGCGTTTTATTTATTTATTTTGATTGATAAACGCCTTCGGTAAAATATTTATCTATTTATTGTTTAAATCGTCCAAAAACGGTCAGTTTGTATGGTTAAAATAATATCAGAATCATTAGAAGGACGTCAATTTGTATGATTATCGTACAAACGAAACATGTGATTACATTAAGGTGACCATACATCCTGTTTTATACAGGACTGTCCTTTATTTCGACTCTTTGTCCTGTTGTCCTGACAAACTTCTCTCAGGACGCTTTTTGTCCCGTAATTTCAAATCTGTCCCATATTAGTCCCGTTTTTTGACTTACTGTTAATTTAAAATTTTTGAAATTTTTGAAATGAAATTATTGAATAAAATAATCTAGAAATCTTTTGGGTACCATTAGATCAATTATATTCATAAAATGAATTAACAAGTTTTTCTTAGAAAGTGAAATATACAATATGTATGAATAAAGGATTTGAAGAAATTTTAAAAAGTATCAATTTAGTTTCATTATGTTATTTTATGTTATTCAAAATAATGTTTTTATGTGTTTAATTCAATCTATTATAATAGGTAGTTTAAAAATTATACTTTTGTCACGATTCAAAAACATACATATATATATATGTAATAAATACTTATTTATTTAAAAAAAATTACGAAAAATATTTTTGTCCTGTATTTATTTTCTTAAATATGGTCACCCTAGACCACATCGTAGTCGATTACAAAATTGAGATGTCTCCACGTCGCATAACGAACCTAGGGTTGATATCGATTTGAAGTGATACTAGCTTGCGAAGCAAGGTAAGGAGAGTTTTTGCGAAGTGGGAAAAGTGAACGGAGCTGCAGAGCGAAGTAACGCTCAATGTCATAATAGTGCGAAGTGACGGTGCCGGAGTGCCGTAGCTTGTAAAATGTGTCTTATCAGTTTTGTCGCAGTTTATATTATATCAAGAACGATTTTTTCCTCAGTTTACATATTACTGACTTTTAAAAAGAGGTTTTTTTTTGCCACTGTTCGCATACGGCCTACTATAATATAAACTGACCGCCTTTTTGAAAAAATGTATATTACCTGTTACATTTTAACAATGGACTGTTCAAAGCGACCCAAAACCGTACAAACACGCACATCAGGGAATGTACTAATGATATGAAGCAAAATATAAATAGCGATACATGTACAATTTATCGATAACATTTATTTCGAAATTATCAACTAATATGGGAAAAGGCTGCAAATTGCATCAATAAAGTTTAGCTTAGCTTCCACTATTGACGCCTGGTGGTCACGTTTAAACTACACCTGTATAAGTTAAAAAAAAAAAAAAACTGCATTCCTTTTTTTTGATATGAGAGATTATTTATTAAAAGAAGTTATAAATCGAGGGCCGCACAACTCGCGCGCAAGTTGCGGTAAGCGAAAATATTAACGTAATTATTTATTGACGAGAAGTCGAGGGGAAAATATTACAAACACGTATATAATAATATGTAATATTAAAAGAAGAGAGAAAAAAAATTCTGAAAGTCAGCCGGAAACGGTACGGCGCGGGGCGCGGAGGGTGGAACAATCTGAAAACGCTATAAATCACGGCCATCTGGAACGCGTAGCAACCAATTTCAACGGTCGCCCGAAAACAAAAAGAAACGAGCATTTCATAATATGACCAACAAATGTGTGCACTGTGCACCGTACAGAGTTGACAGAAGAATTTACAATGATTTCAACAATACGCGATGGTTCGACGGCGGACGAAAACAAAGCGTAAAAAAATAATAATACATATATTAATACAGCGTTCCGCTTTGTGATTTTAACGAAGACGATAATGATAATTATTTGTTTTTTTCTAATTAATATAACGGACGCAAATAAGAAGATCTAAAATATATTAATACGATATTATACTCGTTATTTACATCAGGATTTATAGTGTTATATTAGTAAATTAATTAACGTGTTAGTTTGTTCCGAGTACATCGGCCGAACGTGATGATACGATGGAGACAAAGCTCGAAATAATAATTATTGTAATAATAACAATAGCCGATCGTTTTTCCGGTTAATTATTATTTGATATTTAAAATAAACGTCGAATTCGTAGTATATTAAAATGAATATACTCATCATTGTCGGATGTTTTGAAGTTCCGTTTCCCGACCGTTTGTGAATTTTCATTACCGTCAAAAGGAAAAAACTTCAATTATTATTATTATTATTAATATTCGACGAATTCCCCTTGATTTGCTGTGAGTATTATTTTTCCAATACAGCTTTCATACCCCTCTCTCTCACACACACCCATACACTCACACTGTTCGTTATAAGCCGAAAATCGTCCGTGCCGCGTAGACAAGGTGATTGACGAGATATGTCAGATACCAACGTTTCCCGTAATATTATAATGACCCCCGCCCATCCAAATCTCTGACGAAAAACAGTGCAAATAAGTTTTCCTACAAATTAGATTATTTTATTTTATTTTTTATTTTTATTACTTCTTCGAAAAGATAATGGGCCCCATTGAACAAGTTCGTGTTGGGACCCATGTTAACCTAGCTTATTAAAAATAATTTTAGACACCCGAAAACATTTTGAATCATTTTCAAAGACCATACGAATTCATACTTTTCTCTTGGGCAGTGACATTTCCCGAAAAACAACAAAAACTGAATAATATGCGATGCCGTTGATGATTCGTACAAAACGTTGTTGCATTTGAAGTGTCGAATCACCTTTTGAATAGTTTCTGACGCCTTTCACTGAATTCCCACGTGCTTTAGCTACTGTTCCTACATAATAACATTACCGCAGCACCGAAAACCAATCGTATTCGCTCCGTTCGAATTTACTGGAACGGTTAAGGGGATTACGACACCTGCGAGGGCGGCCGAAGTCCTTGGTCTTTTATTTTTTCTCCGCTCAAATTTTACCCCGTTCTACCCCCCCCCTCCCAATAATAATGTACTGTGTCGTTGCTTTCACGAACTCCATTGTTGACGCGTTACAATAATAATATACCGAATAGGTTTCAATGTTTACACACAATAGTGTACACGGCATTAAAACCCTCGGCTCTAGAGTCAAGGTTGACTATAGCCATGTAATGTAATATCGAAAAATAACGAAAAAAATCGTTTTGTTTCGCCGTTCGAGTCGGAGCCGTTTTCTTCTCATACTCATCCGCTCTGGAAATCCTAAACCCTAAACGCATAAATCAATGACCGCCAGTCTCCCGCAGTCGCCGTTTTGTAGTCTTTTGGACGGCGAAATCCCCCCCCCCTGCAACCCCAACTCCTGGACGTTTTTGTGCGCCTTTCGCGGTGGTAAACGTAAACAGTATTATGTCGTTTAAAAGATACGTTCCGATTATTTACAGCCTCGCAGTGCAACGATTTTCTATACACGGTATATATATATATATATATGTATTATTTTATTACATGTTTATTTTGACGTCTAATAAATGGTCCATACGTGATATTTCGTCGTTTTCGTATCCGTATCATCGTCGTCGACCCGAAAACCGCATGGACGCGTTTTAGCCGTAATTCACAATAAACGAATTTGGACTTTGTCGGATTGAACCGATTTTCTTTGCACACAATCGCGGGCCAAATAAAACTAATACGATTCATGGTCGAAAAATTCGAAGACCGAATGAAAACCGAAAATCTACGGCAAAATAATCCAAAATAGTCAAATTGTAGGAGTTATTTAAACTTTTGCACTTATGTGCACCAGTGTTAAACCAAATTTATACTATTGTTTTAAACGTGTTTTTTTATAGGCATGTTTGATGCATAAACACGTATTTTACAAAACATACTTCTTATTCATCAAAGTGCGTATAAATCCGAACCTTGCATAAAATAAATACAATAAATCATAAACATCTGTTTTTTTTTTTTTCTTGTAAAATATAATAAATTTAATTAACTGTTATTTATTCATGTAAATTTATACCGAAATAATATTTAAAAAACGTTAATACGTTCGCTTATTTCACCGCGATTTTATGTTTTAATGTTGTTATTTAACACATACTTATTCTCGTTTAACTTGTCGTTGCAGTCGTATCACGAAAACGCATAATATACCTACCAATCCTTCAAGAGCAACGAGTTCTCATTTCCATAACTTTTATAAACATTATTCTTTTGTTAAACTAATGTATTTACAAAACATTATAAAACGTACTTTCCGTGGATATCATTATAATATAAGAAGGGGAAACGACCTGGTACAGCATAAATGTTGTATGTGTGTGTGTACACAAAATCTCCAGGAGTAAATATATAACTATAATACCCAAGGGGAAGTCAAACGAGGGAGGATGAATCGTCGTGAAAAGTGAAGGTATATGTACTTAAATGAATGACAGTGATTTTGTTTTTGTATGTATAAAACGCAATGTTTATATTTTATTCCCTAAACGCCTTATAGTTATCCAAATAGCTTAACTTGCTAATTTAAATATTAAAATTGAATAAATTTTATACAAATATATAAATGAAAAAAAGGAAACACTATTATTGTTTAAAAGTGATAACTAACATCGTTATCGTTTATTATAATCTTATTTAAATGGTATTCTAACGTTCACGATTATGATGTGTATGTTTGTTTGCGTATTCTCGTTCCGAAAAAGCGGATTTATTACCACTACAACGAAAAGTATATTAAGTGCGTTCATGTTTACTTTTTACTCTGATTTATCGTATGAACTCAGTGCTTTTTTCTTTTCAACACATCTCTTCGAAAATAATATGAGTTATTCCGCGAACCTAAGTGTAATTTTAATATTTTTACACGTCAATTCGTATAATAATAATTGTTATTCAAAAATAATCCACAAGATATTGTTAATTGCCAGTGGATGATGAATAACCATAAAATATTATTGATCGCAAGACGTGACGAAAATTCGCCGGATAATATATATATATATATATATAGTAACAAAGAGAGAAAATAGGAAAAAAAAATTGCGCAAGTCACAGGAAATCGTACAAAAAAATATCTTTGTCTATATTATGTGAACGGCTTATTATAACTTCAAGTTGCAATTTTGCAGATTTTATAGACTAGGCTGCATTGTTTTTATTGTGATATGCTTAATGTACAAAATATAAAACGATAAATATTTTCATCGAGTAATATTATGTTTTTAGAAATAATATAGATTATTTAGTTGCAAAAAAATGACACGCAAACATTAATCGACGTGACACATTTGGAGGTAAACGACGAATCAAGATTTAAAAAAAAAAAAAAAGAAAAGAAAAAACTCTTTCAAAATGGATGACAATAATTATTTCACGAAGTGAATTAAAACGAAAACGAGTCGGAGAGATAATGCCGATTTGACGAAATCACGTTCACGTAAATGGCATCATTACAAAATTTGGAAAGGGGAGGGAAATCCCCTTATTTTTATTTTTTTTTTTATAAAAATCAAATGTTTCGACTTCTTATTACCTTTAGGTTTGACATATTATGCCGTCAAAACCCAATGAAATACTGTCATGGTCAAAAAGCTATCTCTTGTTTGGTGCTCAGGAGCTTTTCGTGATCGTTTTTCTAATCAAAAAAAACTAAACAAAGTTGAGTGGACGTTATTTTAGTATTGCTAAGTGACTGTAAGTTCTACATTCCTAAAATAAAAACAATTAGTTATATTATTTTCATTTTAGTAATCTATTTAATTTTGAATTTCTTTGTTATAAAAAAATGTATTTTTTTTTTTCGTGTGACCATTGATTTTTTTGAGTAATAATATAATATTTGTTTGGAACAATGAAAAACGTATTGATATTAATTTATTTTTATTACGGTTTTGCATTTGTTGTGTATTGCATAGTGATTTTATTTTTATCCGGAAGGTAAACGTCCCAAGTTCGTTTGACGCATCCCGAGGCCAGTAATCGCAATTTATTTCATTTTTTCCCCCTTGGATTGCGTCGAATACTAAGGTTCGTCTGCCGACCGTCGGCTACGAAATTTTGCACGGGGTCAATGTCACCACCGTCAAGTTCTCGGGTCTTGTGTTATAACAATTATTATAATAATAATAATAATAATAGCGAATTGTCCAACAGTCGTCGCCAGATATGCGATCGGTATATGGTTTGCAGTAATAATCGTGTTCCAAAGTATTTTTTTTTTTTTTTTATCTATTGTCGTCACAAGGACGGCAAGGTTGCTGACGCCGTCATGTCGTTTTTATAAAGACTTAATCTTAACCGGAATATTTTTAATTAAATCGATACCTAATTCAATATCTCGCTAACACTGAATACGCGGTGAATTACTTCAGGGTTTGCCACCGTGTAAATTTATAATAATACAGACATAACCAAAAAACCAGTTTTCACCCGGTTCTCGTCAACCAGTCAGGTGTGGCAAGCGTGTATCCCTATAATTATTATAACTTATAAGACGTTTCGAACAATTTCAATGAAAATTCAAAAATAATAAATACTTTTTCCCTGATTAAAATAAATACTTTTAAATGTTCTTATCTTATTCGTAAATGATAAATCTCGTCAAATTGTATACATTTCCCGCGGTTTTGAGTTATTCGATGATGCCGTATTATATTATATAAAGCTAATTAATTGTTAACGGTCAACTTATATTAAGGTGATCATACGTTCTGTTTTATACAGAATTGTCCTTTATTTGGGCTCTGTGTCCTGTTGTCCTGACAAACTTCTTTCCGGACGCTTTTTGTCCCGTATTTTCAAGTCTGTCCCATATTAATCTTGTTTTTTGACTTACTGTTGATTTAAAATTTTTGAAATTTTTGAAATGAATATATTGAATAAAATAATGTAAAAATCTAGAAATCTTTTGGATATCATTAGATCAATTATAATCGTAAAATGAATTAATAAGTTTTTTTTAGAAAATAAAGTATACAAATATGCACGAATAAAGGATTTGAAGAAATTTATAAAAATATCAATTTAGTTTCATTATGTTATTATTATTTTTTTTTTATGTGTTTAAATTTAATCTGCAATAGGTAGTTTAAAAATTATACTTTTGTCACGATTCAAAAACATCAATATATATGTAATAAACACTTATTTATTTAAAAATATTATGAAAAATATTTTTGTCCAGGTATTTTATTTTCTTAAATAAGGTCACCCTAATTTATATACGTAGTTTTGTATTTGTTTGGAAAATACAGCTGTATACATGAAAATAGATTTTAATTTCCAGACACTGGGGGAAAGTATACAAACGACTTTAGGATAGAATCCAGTTATGTTATAATTAGGGCTCGGAACTTTATGCCTAAAAATATGTAAAAAATGCACTAAAAAATTTGTATAAAATGACATTAAAATTTTAAAAAATGACATAAAAAAGTAACATTAAAAAATATATTATAAATTTTACAATCAAAAAAAAAAAAATTATATTAATAAAAATGTCTTCTTTTGTTGAAATTCTTGTACTACTACTGTAAAGATGACATTATTTAAACATTAATATTTTGTATTTTATACACTCAAAAAAAGAAAAACTATATAAAAGAAAAAAAAATCTATACCTAATAATTATTTTTAAGAAAAAATATTTACATTTTATTTCAGTTAAATATGTGCAAATTAATGTACAAAAAGTAGAAAAATGAAAAAAATGCACCAAAAGTAATAATAAAATGATCGTGAATCGAAAAATTTCCAAAAAAATGCAAATTAAAAATTGTACTATTAGATTCAGTGTTTCATGAATCAAATTTCTGTAGAGACGAGCAACATATTAGAGCAAGAGAAAAAAAAGTGCGAATGCATCAAGTTCTGAGCTCTAGTTATTATATTATTCCACTATAAAGTGCACGACGCGCATAAGGAGATAAAAACCACGGTTCACAGACCATCGCGAGACGGGGATCGTTACGATGCAACGAGTCGAGTTAGGTAGAAGAAGAAAAAATAAATACTTATTATAATAATAACAACAATAAACGACTCCGAGTCTAATGGACGCTACGCGAGGGACGTTTCGCCGATCGTAGTCGTTATTGTCATTATTGTGATCGCAACGGTATTTCCGCGAGTTTCCGCCACTGCATACACCTATATACGTTATATTATAATAATATTATTATACATCACAGTGTTTCAACGTCAAGCGCAACAGGACTTTTAATCCGATTCCGAGCGGGGGAGACATTGCGCCGCGCGTTTCCATTCCGCGTTCTCGCGGAGCTATTATAATTGATTCGTGACTCTTATTCTCTCGCCAAAGGGAGGTCAGACGGGACGACATTCCAATATAGAGCGCCTCCGAGGGGGCGTACGCAGAACGAAAGGGCGGCCAGCCGTCCTCGGGTGGTCGGAAATAGAAAGCCGTAATTCTCTTCTTTTTTTTCTCTTTCTCCTCATTTCCCACTCTCGTTTTTCGCTTTTTCATTCCATTTTCTCCCTAATACACATCGGTTGCGTCTCTCTCTCTCTCACTCTGTCTGTCTCTCTCTCTCGCTGTAGGTACACACGTACACACACTCGTCGGTATACTCGTCGGTTATACGTGTGTAAACACACACACAAACGCATAATATTATATTACATATAGGTTAGAGCGTACACGCGAATGTCTTTTCAATCTGCGTCCCATTGTGTGTGAGTACGCGTGCTTTTCGGACCCGAACGAGTGGAGGAGAGTCGTTAGCGCAGCGGCGGCGGCGGCGGCGTCTGCGGATTCGCCCCGAGAAGAAGTCAGCAGTTTTCTCGTTCAATGCGCTCTGCCGCCGCAGCGCCGGGGTGGGTAATCTTTGCGGAGTTTAATAATAATTAAGGCCGACCGCCGCCGACCCGACCCGCCACGGTCCGCACACTCCCTTATGCGCTCGTTGGAGTCTCGTCGCCGGCTGCAACGCATAAAACCGATTAAAAACACGATATCGCGTTTATTTCCCAGGATTTTCTTTCTAAAATAATTGTTATTTTCCATACTATCCGTCTCGGTTTGTATTTTTCTCTCCGCCAGTCAGCTATTTTCAGAAAGAAACACATGACAAACCTATCGTTCTGCTTTCTCGTCGATACGAACCGATTTTTGAAAATAAATCCCCATGTGGCGCAGTCAAGACGACGGTTATCACGTTATCAGTTATATGTTTTAAAGGTGTGGGGAGGGGTGTAAAGGTGAGCCAGAGAGTAAAATATAGTTCCGTTCAGAATTATTTTCCGATCTCCGTCAGACTTT
The DNA here is from genome assembly GCA_025469315.1 of Stegophylla sp. TES_Ste_2020. NCBI lineage: Eukaryota > Metazoa > Arthropoda > Insecta > Hemiptera > Aphididae > Stegophylla > Stegophylla sp. TES_Ste_2020. The sequence continues at coordinate 11,186 of JAIPRM010001222.1, read as the reverse complement.
TTAATCATTTTAAATAATAATTTAACAATACATTATTGATTCGTACAGTCTTTTTCACACTAAATGCTTGTACACAATGATTCATTAAGCCAAATTCAGTCATTCGTGGAACCAAATTAAAGACTAAAGTTCAATGAAATTTTGGTTGAAAAAAATTGTTACTTATGCTGATTAAAGATTTTTAACATTTTTTTAGGACTACCAAAATGTGTATTATAGTTAAGTTGTTTTTATTTTGATTTGATTTTATTCTCATTTTATCACAATTAAAAAAATGTATTAGAAATAACTTACAAAAAATAAATAAATATTTACAAAATCTTATACGTATTTATTTGAAAATTGATAAAATTTATTTTAACATTTTTACAGTCTATACCTACAACGCCTAGTACTTGCAGTTTTAAAGTAATAACTATATAACAAATAGGTCAAATAACGTAACGTATTTTACCGTTTATGCTGAAATTTGACGAAGTTTTTTCGCGTTTTTTAAAAAGCTATATTTCGATAAATCACTACTGTAAAATTCCATGTCATCTGAATATTCTGTCTTAAATGTACTGCTGAACTTACTTATCCGATCTTTTATTATTATTTTTTGAATATAAATACATAGTGTATTTATAGTAAAAATAAAAACGATTAATTCATAAAAAAACACGTTTGTATTTACGACATGACACAACATCCACGAACGTTCAATAATAATATGACAACGACAAAACAATCAAGAAAAACTAGAAATTACAATAACAAAAACCATTTACGTTAATTTAGAAAAATGTATTTATACATTTGGCTAAAAATTCTATACGAAGAGCAGGATGTGGTCATTTGGTATTTAATTTTCTAAATATTTTCGATGTTAATATGTAATATACAATATTTAATTACGTTTTCAACGCAATTTTTGTTTTTTATTTTCATTTATTCTTAGAGAAATATAGTAATCGACTTGAGTCACACATTAATGCAATAAAATTCGAACCCTATAATGATGACGATAATAATTATTGTATCGCGCCTATGTAATTATTATATGCTCGCTAGCACGTCTATAATATTTAAGTGGAACGATTCACGCAAGTCACGGTGTTAATAATTCAATATTTTCAACAATTTCAACATCATATTGTTTATAACGTGTCTACACACGTGCAGTGTATAGAAGAGGTAAGAGTGAACGACACGTTTACGCGAAAACATTATTTGTATTCCGCCAGGCGTGTGTTTGTGTGTGTTTACAGTATTTTAGCTGTATTTGCACGTCACCGACGACGCGAGACGACGGGTAGATGATATTATTATAAATTGTAACAACGTTATATTATTATTATTATTTTGTTACCCGGCGAGATCTGTGTAATGTTATTACACTATGCCGTGACATGGACTACGGTGTTCGCACTTCCGAAAAGCGTCTCGAAAAATCGATTTGTTCGAGTGTCTGTTAAAAGTTAGGTACCTTAAAAATTAGATCTTTTTTGCACTGAAAAGCAGATGCCTCGTTCGTACGTTCTTTTCCGATTTTCGTCTAAATAATATTAAGTACATGTCTATTATACACCTATTTGTTTTTGGTTTTGTAAAAAAAAAATGTAAATATTATGTGTACAAACAAAAATTTATAATTATATATTTTGGGTGCACCTGGTTTGCGCACATTCACTAAAATTACAACTCGTTTGCGCACAGATTATTTCTAATGTAACCGCTCGTTTGTGCACACATTTCTCTTCCCACTTACACAGGCTTAGGACTGTCTGAGAATAATATAAGTTCACTGGTGTGTATTCGTTATTTCATAATCCATAATATATAAATGTGTGAAAATTTTGAGTTTCTAATTCTTCTAGTTTTTGAGTTTACGGTTAAATTACTAAAATAAGTTCATGAAAATCTCGTTTACGGCGCATTTGGCCGTTTTTATTAAATTTTTCAACAGTTTTTCCTTGTTTTTGGAAGAATAACTATTGAAAATTTCGAAAAATAACCTAAATTACTTATAGGAATGTAATTTCTGACCTAAACAGGTATTTTATGAAAAATGTTTTGATAAAAAAGAAGTGTTTCTACACAAAAATGTGAAATAATGAATAGACATCATATAAAAGCACTAGCTTCTTCTAGAATATAAAATATTTTAAAATTGCCCCTCCCTGAAAAAAGAGTCAGGGACGCTTCCTTGCGCTGCACCCTGTACGATAAAGGTCATAAAACTGAAAACCAACAATATTGTTATAGAAAAATAGTTTCCAATATTTTCAAATTTTTACTTTGAATGTAGTTAAAATATTATTTATTTGGTAATCTTATAGAATCTAATAACGACATAAATAAATTGTTAATAAAGTTTATTGAGTTTCACGATTATATTATTGTACGATTTATTGCAAAATGACTAATATAAATTTGTGAAATAATTTTATCCAAGACTTTTCCTTTTTTTGGTTAATTTCTTAAGTAAGTAAACCTAAACTTTTTGTGACAATAATACTAAAACAATTTATGAATATCATCCTGCAGTCGTTTTCACGTTCTCGCAGTGTTTTCGTCGTGTTCACGTGTGCGCGCGCGATTCGCAAAACGGTTTCCGAGTTTCTGTAGTACGAATTCTCGTATATTTTTTTATTATTATTTTTTTTCCCCTGGCGCTATTTCCGCCAACGCATCGCATGGGGCCGCGCGCCATTTGTGTCCACCAAAACATAATATTTATGATGACAGAGGATTTTTCCTATTTTTATTTACTGGAAATACTGTTTCTTGTACACGCGTTTTATACGCGTATGGTATAATAATAATAATAATATATATATATATCATCCCGCGAGCGTTTAATGGAAGGACCGCAGCGCCGCCGCCGTCCCGTTTTCATCCGAATTCGTTCGGGTTTTATTTTCGGACGAAACGACGCACGTGCTGTGCTCGACGACGACCAGGAGCTTTGGCGAGCCAAACGTGTCGTTACGACGTGTGTTATCGCTGAAACGAATTCTCGACTGGGGAGAAACGACAAAATGGTAATATTACGAAAAGGTAAAAAAAAAAAAATGGCAGGGTTTCTATGCTGCGGGGCTGGAATAACGTGATTATGACATTTTTTTTTTTTTGTACTTCAGTTTTGTGTAAAGTCATACGATTGAACGGGATTGAACCGTTATCATTAACGCAAGTCACTTATTTATAATAGTATCTATTTTGAAATTCGTTTAGTTAAGGTGTCAATTTTAGTGTTTTTTTTTTTTATGTAAGAAATTCCAAGTCGTTTTTTTACAACAGGAAAGGTATTACCGCAAATAAACAAATCAGCATGACGTCATAAGACCGTAAGATAAATATTGATTTTATGTTTTATTAAGTACACGAATTCAACTAACAAGAGTGGTTAAATGGCACTGTTTCGTATCTGTTGGTGAGCAAAAGGTCATAAGTCAGTTTATGATACGAGAAACAAGTCGATATTTTTTTATTTGTTTGGTGTGCAATCGATTACAAGTCAGTAAATTACGAAAAAGGAAACTAAATTTCATTTGCCTTTTCATACTTGTTTTATTTACAATTTTAAACATTTTTTTGAACGAAATTGTGGCTACGCGCAGTGTTTCTGCATTTAGGCGTGCACCCAGGACTCGTTTCAGGGGGCTGTTTTAATGCTGATAAATTTCGTGGAGGTTTTCTCCGCCCCCGCAATCAGCATATAACTCAGTAAGGGGTGTAGCCAAAACTATGACGTCATTTCATTTTCACTTAGAATGAAACAAAACTTTTATCGTCCTCGTGATTATTCGGTTAAATCACAAATAGATTACAATGCCACTCATAAAATAACGAAGAAAAAATATAACTTTTCGAAAAACTAATGCTACGAAACGAAAAATTAAGAATACAAATATCATACATTTATACCCGTACTCGGTAGTCGGGTTAATAAAATTAGTAGCCATACAGAAAAATAAACTCAAACCAGTGCTAAATTTATTTGGAAATCTATGCGTATACTCATTGAATAAAATAAAATAAAATAATTTTATCTGTCGTTATCAATATTTCGGGTGATTTTCCAGTTTGCATACATTTTCACCTATACCCAGTTCGGTGACACTCAGTTTGCTGACTAATAATCGTGCATTTTCATATTAACTACCTAGTATGCGTTTATTTTTATTGATTTAGAAGCTTTTACTTATTTCAAAATCGTTACGCACCTTCTCATGCAAAAGATATTTATGTAATAAACTGACTTTTGGAAAAATTTGAAACCGTTTCAAATTAGTCTTAACATTAAGTTTATTTTATCAAAATCATCTGATACGTATAATAAAAAATTATAAAGAAATAATAAATCATTTTTTCAAGAAAACCATTCTGACCGGAACTTCAGTTAATACACAGTAATAATTGGCAGTTTTATACGAAAGATAATATTAAACATAAAAAATGGTAAGCAAGAAGAAAAAACTTTAATGCGAAAAATAAAGTGTTAAGAAAAAATTTATATTAAAAAATGTTTTTGACACACTTAATACAATTTTTCTTTTACTAAATTGTTCTTTATATTATTATTGATTTATGTTAAAATTTTCATAAAGTTTTAATTAAAAAGTCATACCTACATAATATTATTAAATATTTGGTTACTAATTTAAAATATACGTTATAATTTATAATATAATATACCGTCGAATAACATTATTATTATATGGACGAATTGGGAATTTTTAAAACACTTTCTTTTATCGACGAACTGGTTATCGTCGAATTATTGAGTGTCGGCGAACTGGGAATTTTGTAAAAACATCTAAAATTCGGTCTTTTTGTCGGCGCAGTGGGTGTCAGTGAAGTGGGCGTAAACCGAATTTTGATATTTATAAATAAAAAAATGTCTGCAAACATGTACAATGTGTTCTTAGATCGACCGTGAGCAGACTTATCACTTTTGGCTATAACTACTGTTGTAAAGCACTCAAGACTCGAGCCATTAACACGTATATTAAGGAAGAAAAAAAAAGTTATTAGAACGTTTATACGTTAAAAACTTATTTGCAGCTTTTGTGATTTTTGAAAACGAACGCACCCCATCCGGCCACAAAAAAATTTAAATCCTGGCTACTTGCCTGAAACATACCGTGCACGGGGCTCGTATACATTCACGCAAGAATAACAGTTTTCGACCGATTTGACGCGGTAATGACGACGCGTGTGTACAAACATCGCGCGAATACAATGAGTACAAACGCACACGCCAAACAATAACACTCAAAACCGCCCAACCCCCCCCCAGTGGGGCTCATGAGACTTACATCATACGTGTAATAATAGCACGCGCGCCGAGGGGGGGGGTGAGCTATATAACGACGATCAGATATAAGATTATATTTATATTATATAGTGTATCTGATATTTTAATATCGAAACGCTGTGAATAAAACACTCGAAGAGAGCGAATAAAGTGCCTAATTTGAGTGTATTGAATTGGGCGAAACAATATGATACGACGACGAGTATACACACTGTGCACAATGGCATATGTCAAATGACTATGGCTTTTTCCGTTTTGTTCTTTCAGCCATATTACAAAAGTGTATAGTGTGCGTTTTTTTTTTTTTTTTTTATTCACTGTTTGTATGTTTTTTCAATGTTTATACTCGAGTATTTTCTTCGCGTGGGGCAGCTGGCGAACGGACATTTCGGTGACATTAGCAAGTACCTACCTCTTTTTTTTTTATTATTATTATTATCGTCTAGCTGGTCTGGCATTTTTGTTTGTTTTTTTACTTTTTTTTTTTTTTTTGTTCTGGCACCCTCCTACGAGAGTGTGGGGTCTACGTGCGGGAACGACGCCCAATTTCTAAAGTGAACTTCCCCGTAAGTGTACACACTGCTGCAGTGAGTTGTATTATATTATATTTTCGCGTAAGTAAAGCAAAAACACGGTAACGCGTCTCGAGACGATACAGTCTTGTGTGTGATGATGTTATTGTAATCACATTATTATTTGGATTATAGTTCAAAGGATCGATTCGTTTTGTTTTCCCGCAGACTCGCGTCAGCCGTCGTCTTCTAGCTTCGCTCAGAAGTTATTACCAACCACCGAACGGACTGTTTGATATATTATTTTTATCGTTTATGACACTGACAATCCGCGGCGGCGGTACACGTCGATGACGTGAAATCATCGCATCGTCATCATCACCACACGCCACCCACCATCTGCGCCGTCACGTCACGCGACAATACCACAATGAATAACTGATGTCAGATTGATCCCCGCACGTTGACGCGTTATTTTTACAGTCCGGATGTCGATGAATTTTGCATATATTTTCTTTTTTTTTTTTTTTGTTTTGTTTTCGAAACGTATTCACGTAAATCAATGCCGAACGCAAAATATCGCTTTACGATTGGGGAGGGATTTAAAATGAATTCGAACGAAAACCAAAAATTGTATTATTAGATAATGACTAAGAGAGATAGGATGTTGATGACCCAAAAAATGCTTTAATGACCCGAAAATTGTAACAAATGACCTAAAAAAAAAAAATTATTGGATAGTCGGGTTAATTGGATACAATTTATAAACATAATATTCGATAAGCGTGTACATCAGGGTATATTCTGTAAAAGCATGTGTTGTATCAGTTGTATGACATATTGTGAGTACCTACTAATGAAGTAAATCTAATCGTAACAGAAACTCACCAATAATAATAATAATAATAATAATAAAATTATTTTTAAAAATTAAAATTTTTTTTTTTTTAATTTTAACTTTATTAGAAAAATGACCTGTAATTTACAATAACTACAAAAAATGACTTAGAATATAGAATAATGACGTAAAAATATAAAAAAATGACGTTAACAAGCAAAGAAATGCATTTATAACCAAAAACGACTAAAAATGCGAAATAAAATTTACATAATATTCTGAATCAAGGAGGCGTGAAACGAATTTTAATGTTGGAGAGCATTGTCTGGATTACAGGGAATAAAATGAATTTGTCATAAACTTCCTATCTCTAATAATTACCATTGACATGTTTAAATAGAAAAATTAATTTCTATAGACAAATCAATAGTATATTATGTAAACGTGGTTTTATGCGTTTCTGTACATCTGTAATGGTGGAGTAAAGATGCTGTCCAGAAAGAACTAAAATGAGTTTTCTATCAACCGGGCGGAAAAAAGTAATTTTCAGCCGCTTCAATTAGTATCGATAATTTTACTTTCAATGCACACAAGATAAAAAAGCCCGGACATACATCATAGATATTCTTTTTGCTTTTCGAGTGGGATTTGAAGAGTGTGTTAAATTTCAAAAGAAACGATTAATCATTTCTTCAATAAAAATATTCTGAGTGGAGTTAATATAGTTAATTAATATACAAAGATATAGTGAGCTTCAGTTAATATAAAATAAGTTTATTAAAAAATAGGATAGGTTATTAATATAATAAAAATATTATTTTTTACTCAGCCATTTTTATACGTCTCTATACCATTATTTACATATTTTTATACCATATTTACATCAGTTGTATTTGAAAATCAACTGAAAATGGGAGGGGAAAATTTTGATGAGAAAAAAGAAATGTTAGAATAGAAATGTTAAATTTTTTTTTCATTTACTGAAATATTTTTCATAATACTATATATATATATATATATATATATATATATAATTGTCATTTTTATCATATTTTGGATAGTTCTTTCCAAATTATGGAAAAAAATATTGAGAATTTCGAAAAATGACCTCTTCAAAATACTACTCAGAGGCTAATTTTTATTCATTAAGTTGCTGTTCGAGACTTCTGGAAAGTATTTCTATATAAGAATATATATATATATATATCACTGTAAAAAAATTATCTTCTTCGCTACGCACATAATCTCAAATTCATATTAATTGTACAACTATTATGATACACTAGCGTTCACACAGACGGAAATAAATTATATAATAGAGTATCATTGTGATCGATATAAATTTAAATCATCACGTTTCTACGCTTTTCAACTATTTATTTCATATTTGACTCCAAAATCCTGTGCGCAAAATAATAATAATAATAATAATAATAAATTCGACTACTCAAGTGTTTACGTCAAATTGAAATAATTTAACGGCAAGAATGGTTTTATCTCATTTTTCTGTTTACAAACGAATAATAATTTGTTGCAAAACATCAATAGTTATGATAAAAGAAAAAAAAAACTAAGAAACGTTTTACAATAATATTCAATTTTGTTAACGGCAAAACATTTTATTAATCGTTTAATATACACAACAGATCTAATGGTTGAAATAAATTTTCAAGATTATAACCTATATAAATGAACGAGTTTAAACAACATTCAAATTCACAAATAGTCACGATATTTTGTACAAAGTAAAATCATCACGTTGTTGATGAACGATATCGTCAAGAATCATAAGTTTTCATGACGGATAAATACATACTGATAAAACGCATGAATCGCTTTTAAAGCTCTATTCGGTTAATCGAATCGTATAATCGTGATCAATAAGAACAAATAAAATATTATTATCTTATTTATTTCATTTTTATTTATTTATTTTAATTTAATAAAAATAATGACTTCTTATGCCGTTGACACTACTAATATTATTATATATTTATTAGCGCAACTTGGAAAACATTTAATATGTTTATAATAAATAATAGTATGTTTAAATATGACTAATATGTTTATCTGATTAATTTAGCTCCCTAAAAAAGCATTAAACTTATGTAATTCTCAAAAAAAATTTTGGGGATTATTTTTATATTTAAAAATATTACAACGTTAATATTCGTAATATCACATCCGTAGTATCAAACCCAAAGAAAAGAATTTGAAATCTTTGAAATCGATAAAATTCATACAAGTAATATGCGAGTAATGTTTATTCAAAATATCATACGACAATTTTTTTGACAGAATAAATAAAACAAAAATAAATATTTCGTTTAAAATACTGTAAAATATAAAATCGTATTTATTACATTTACGAATTCGTCGGGTTCGCTCGATTTCGAAAACGATATTTTCTTGCAAATATATTAATTTAAAACGATATTGGAAAAAATAAATAAATAAGCACTACCGAAATCGTTTTATTTTGTCAAATAAATATGCGTTATGACGTGCGAAGTATTGCCTGCACGTCGTTCCAGATAGAAATATTGGAAACGTACAGATGAATAATAATTGAATACGTTTGGCGTCGCGCTCGCTTTTTCGATATCCACACGAGTCAATGACAATCACGGCGAGTAAAGTTATAACGTGTTGTTTTAGTTTTCGGATGACGAATAATGTACGCGCCATTTTCGAATAAATCACACACATCATTCGTAAGCGTAACCCCCTCCCGCGCGGATTTTGAAAGCAAACGCGCTGCTTTCATAATTATTTCTGCAATAACAGTCTGCGCATCGACGATTCTGTGAACTATTGTTATTATCAGGGTTGAGATTTTATAGCATTTGCATATTTCTTATGAGATGCTTAAAAAATAGCAGAGTAAGCTAAAAATATGTTTTATGATACAGAGAACTCGAATTAAAAGTTTTATTTCGCTTTTTTATTTTTTGCATATTTTTCGATATTTTAGTTTTTACTGCTTTTTTTGGATTTTTTGAGACTATTTTTGCATTTTTACTTGTTTTTGAATCAAAATCGGTCATATTTTATGAATTTATATTTTAGCAAACGTGTTTTTAGATTTTTGTCAATTGAATTATCAAGTAAATTGATCTAAATGCATTGATCTAGTAAATAGACCGATCAAGCTGATAAGCTGATGCAATATACATTTTTGAAAAAAATAGTGTTTTTTCTAAATTAAAATATACTTAAAACACCTTGAAGAGTGAAAAAAATTGAATTACTTGGTGAACTTAAATGTGGCAATATTGTATGTTTCAAATACGCACCGATTGTATAATAGTGGACGTCGAACGCTCATTTTTGACGCAAAAAAACTTTATTGGCAGACAACCGTCGTAAGTTCAAATTCAAAAATCTGACCAAACACTTAATAATTCGATGTAATACTCAAGGTGAACATTTTAAATAGCTTACTTTTATTTAAAATTTTTGAAGATAATAAATTGGGACATTTTTTTCACAGCCCTTCTGGATTCCGATCAGAATGACTAAATGATTTTAAAACTTGAATAACTACCTCTAATAATTTGTTAGTTATTAAAAAATTATTAACTAATACATTTTCTTTTTTTGCATATTTTGTTGTTCTTATTGCATATTTCGTGATATTAAGTGCTATAAAATCCCAACCCTGGTTATTATTATTATTATTGGATGTGGGAGGTTAATAGCAGCGTTGAATATATTTTGGTTTCATAATTTAGGACTCGAATATCAGCACTGATTGTGAATGGGAAAATGATCGAAGTCATACGGAATGTCAAAAAATCATAATATATTAATGTAAATTTTTTTTTAAAAAATAATACATTTTCAGAATTTAAATGACTAAACACGACTTGACGGCACAAGATGAGACATATGAGAACAGGCGATCGGAGTTCGATTTGATTTCCACTACGATTATATACCCCGGGACGGGAAATTACGGACGTGGTAATAGCTGGTTTTCTGTCATCTAATAGACGAAAACCCGAGGGGCAAACCACTATCGAAAATTGTGTACACCAGATTACTGATTATCAAGATTATCATATGATTATCAAAGATTATCAAAGATTATTAGAGATTATCTAAGATTATCATATTATAAAAAATTAACAATATCTATAAGAAATAAGGTTACCTTGAAAATGTTAACTAGATACTTTAATTAGTAAACTAGGTCAAAACAAACAAACCAAACAAATCGGGGGCAGACTGGCTAGGTAACAGGCCAGTCGGCAATTTTTTATCATCAGGCCAAATACTTCAGTGGAATAATTTTCATAGGCGCAAAAAAGGGTTAACCCGTTAACCTAAAGGCTAAGTCAAAAAGTTAAATAAATAAACATATAAGCCCCTCGAATTTTTTGTTCATATTGTGCTTATGGTAATTTTGTTATAAGAGAGAGATTTAGAAAGTAAGAAATATATATGTATATATATATATATATATTTCCCACAGGAGAATTTTTCAAATAAACGAGAACTAAATTATTTAATATTTTTTTACATCTCA
>JAIPRM010001221.1:26771-40497 GCA_025469315.1 Stegophylla sp. TES_Ste_2020 | reverse complement strand
TTGTATTTAACTCTGAACCTTTGACTTCAAATATCAAAAATCTAAAAAAAAAAAAAATAATAATAATAATAAACAAATAAATGGATTTGATAAAAATGTTTTAAATGATTGATAAATGGTTAAAAAATAATAATAATAAAATAATAATAATAATTTCACACTCCCCTCAACAAAGTTTTCTACCCATCATACACAAAAAAGTGTGTAATACGAAAAGTGACAAAAAATAGGCACTGGTATTTACAATAAGACTCACAGATATTATGTGAGATTTAATTTTATGGTTTGATAAAAAAAAAAAAAAAAAATTAAAAGTTAATTACATCGTTTTCGAGAAAAATGTATGATAACCGTTTTATAAACTTTATTTTTATGAGGATAGTGGCGTTACAATATTTTATTTTCCATATGATTTTTGATATTCGTTTTTTTTTAGTTTTCTCATACTGTGTGTATTATTAGAAGACTGCTTATTGTGAGCGCCTTAAAATGAGTCGGTTAGGCAATTTTTCAATATACATGCATTAATTTTCTGTGTAATAAAACCGGAAAAACTATGAATCACGGGTTCTTCGCTTCCAAAATGGGATACCCTTGGTGGGCGTGTTAAATTATAAAGAAACGATAAATGGCTATGCTACGATTTTAGTTTAGGTTTTATTTTTACCAAATAGAAAATACAGAATAAAAGTATAAAATACGTATAGTCCTTGTTTCTGTGAGTCTTACAAATGGAAAAAAAAATATAATTTGATTATTTTTATTATCACAGAGCAATTGACAAAGCCTCAGTGGGCTACTCTGTATTAGGGAATAACATATATATATATAATATATATTATATATGTGTCATTAAGTATTACTTTTAATTATCGATAAATTCATGTGAAATTTTAAATACTTGAAAAAAAAGTGGGTAAATTAAAAAAAAAAATCGTTCCATAATACGTTTTTCAGTATAACAAATAACGATTATAGAATGATTAAAGGAAAATTCTGTGAAAAATAGGGTGTATAACGTACCCATATCGTTTTCTCGCTTAAATGACCCGTTATTTGAAAATCTTAAAAACCTTACACCGACCCTACCACAAGACTATGTGATGAAAATTGAATCTTTTAATAAATATGCATTTATTCATATTATGCCTACCTATGTAGAGTTCATGAAATTATGTGATTATAAATGTGTATGAATGATGATGAGTCTATACTCGTTTATATTAATGTTAATGACTTTATAGTAGTTTATGCCCGGGGCAAAAATGGATCTAAAGGTTGAGTGTTCTGTTTTCGGCCGAAAACTTGTCCTTTTTTGGAATCGCATGACATGTAGAACACATAATATACTCGCAAATGGCTTGTGGCTTGGATAACATGCTCAAATGTAAAAAAAAAATTATCATCAAATATTAATGTTGTTCAATTTGTTGCGTTATATATTTTTAGCCATCTCATAGCACCATATTTCTGATGTTCAACGCGCAGCGAAACAGCAATGTTGTACTGATAATAATAATGAAATCCGACGACGTAGCTGGGTATGAAATAAACGACTGTCGATTTGTTAGACAAACGCGTGTTAGTTGTACAATCTAATTAGAAAACTATACATTTTCTTTATTATACAAAGCTAATAATTGTACCTAGCCCAATAATGATATTATAATTAATGGCATAGTGTCATGTATAGAAAATATTAACAACTAAAAAAAGAAAAAAGATTGTTCACAAATATGGGGCTCATCAAACATCACGATTTTGTTAGTTTTTAGAAAAAAATGGCTCTTTCCTACGAAAAAGTCGCCAACCCCTGTTCTAGATGATACTATTAAAAGGTCATTTTTGAATTTCTTAAAAAATATATTAAAATTTTGGGAAAAAATACCCAAAATTCGGCAAAAACATCTTTAACATTATCTTTTTTTTTTCAATCCAAACATTACGATAATTTAAATTTAGGTAGACAATAATATGACAAATGATTTTGGTACAAAAAAAAATGTTAATAAATAAATTATTTATCTTCAAATACTTTTTTCTCATCAAAAAGTTGTTTTTCTCTTTTCAGTTAAAAGTAGAACTGGACGAGTGAAAAACAAATATATTTCGTAATAATAACAAATTTTTTCAATAATTTTGAAGTAAAATTATTGTTTTGAATAAACTGAAGCTCCGCTCGGAATTGTTTCGCTTAATGGAAAGTAATAAAAAAAAATTGCCAAGATTGAGAAAAAAAAAATATCTAAAAACAGGATATTCCAATATTATTGTCGGATTTTCGGGAGGTGTGGTGTCATTCCTCGTTTGTAGGACTATAATATTATAGATTTTTCAACAGAATTATTATTCGAAAATATTGTAATCCTGCGGCCGTGGCTGCAAAACGAACGTTGTGGCGCCATCTGTGTGCCACGGCCCCAGACCGTCGTCGTCGGTGGCAGCAACCGCAGCGACGACAGGCGCGACAGAACACCTTGAAACGGTCTCTCGTAAAACAAACGACGGCCGGGCGACGACTACGACTACGGCGGCAAGATTCTGTACCGGCGGCGACGACTGGAGAGCACGACGACGGTCAGTCGCTACCCGGTGTTTGACAGTGACGCATTTCCACCGCGCGTCGACGCTGCGTTTCGTCGCTGCGACACGACATGTCCGACGACATTTGCGCGCGCACGGTATGAAAAAATAATCAGAAAACAACAACAATAACTCGCAGTGTAAAACCAATATCACAACAACGACCGCTGGCTGAACTCTGTTCGTACACGTGTGACGCACGACCCTAGTGCGCGCACTGTAGACGCGTCCCGCGGCTGCTTTAAAAGTTCACGCGTGCACCTCCCCACGTGTGAATAATAATAACAATAATAAATAAAACACATACCGACCGAGCACCCTCGTGATTGCACCTCTGTGTCGACTCAGATGGACGAGGCCACGTTGCAAATGGCCAAAGCCATGGTGAACATGACCGTCGGCGAAGAGGACCCGTCGTCGTCGTGCGGCGCCACGAAGATCGACGCGGACAAGACGGCCGTGGGCAAAATCAAAATGCAGGACAAAATACAAGGCTTCAGGTACGACGACACGTGATGATGTAATGTGATCGAGGGGTGGTCGGCACGCGTGAATAGCCGTGTGCTTCGCGCGGCCGTAAGCCTGTTGACTATTATAACAATATCCACGAAAAGAGGGTTGAATTTAGATTTTTTTGTTAAGATACCGGTGACGTAAGTCATGCGTTGGGTGTAATGAATGTAGAGTTCGCTCACTCACAGGGACGTGTGTGGTGGTCAAAAGGGATCCAAAATCTAAGCGCGTAAAACCACTGATTACCAAACTGGTAAACGACTGGACGTAACAGTTGATCATTTTAACGGATCACTAGAAAATTACTTTGTATTAATACTGGTATTTTGACGTTTTCGATTTTTGATTAATTGGTTTAAATTTAAAATTTTGCCGTTCACAAGCAACCCTACACCTGATCAAGTGCGATCAAATGTTATAAGACATGGGTGGGACTTGACCTATCCTAAGCTTGAAGATATTATTTATTTTCCATACCGAATTTATGAGGCGAGGGGAGGAAAAGGAAACAATTGAAAAAGTAAAAAGATACTTCCTTGAGCACCTGACCACCCCCAAGAGACGAAATCAAGAACTGACAGATTTCTAAACTGATCAAACGTCCCGGAAATTATCACCTTTATGAGTTTATGTAAATTCGAGGTTCACAAAAATCCAGCCCCTCGGTCAATACACGCTTCCCCTCTCCCTCCCCTCAATACATGCCATCTAAATGGTTCCATTTCACTGCTTTATTCTGTACTGAATATTTTCCTAGTATGATTAGCTTCTCAATTGTTTTTAATTTCGCTAACGGATTCTATTCATGCCCTGCGTGCGGCCACTTGTCCCTTCAGATTACTTATATAGAATGTACCTACCACGGGTCTGTTTTTAATGGTGACGATGCATGTAGACTACACGTTGGGAAGTGGAAATCTTAAAATAGACACGATGGATTATTGGTAGCAGTTTATATTAATAAATAACAACCGTGGTGAGTGGCGCGTAAACTGGGGGTGGTACTTTTGCGACCCTCGAGAAAATATAAGGGTGGCAGAGTATTGTTTTGCGTCCCCAGAAAATATCTGTGATATTACAAATTATAATTATTATTATTAAAAAATATTAATTTTTTTTATAACAATAACAATTAATTTATTTTTCGTTCCTTATTACTGGCGTATATTTTTCTATATTTAAAGTGTTGAAGCTTTTCATTGGTCTTATAAGCTTTTGAAAAATTTTGTGATCCCAATATTTTACCTAATCACACCACTGAGCAAGTGGCGTTTACCGAAAAAATTTAATAATTCTTACTTAATGACTCTCCATTTGCTCATTCCCGGTCTATGTTACTATTGAAAAGCATCATCTTATCGGTCATATCTTATAAGAAATACGATTTGGTTTAATCCCTTTATTGCGCCCTTACAATGATTTGCATAATAACCCTGTTATTTTTCTATAAAATTGATGTCACCCTTCGCGTTGAATATCGATTTTTTTTTTTTTTTCTAATTGAACCAATCGTACTGTCCGGGTTTTCTATTACTACCGTATAGCGTTTTTTTTTTTTTTTTCGGCACTCTCACGCCCCTTCACAACCACCTCAATTCGTCCGTTTCTACCGGAAGTGCACACGTCGCATTATTATTTATAGGATCCGAGATCCATTCACGAACGCCAGAACGCCGGAAAACTTTAGAAGTATAATAATATATTGGTAGGGGGAAGTGACCCAACGCGGGTCTGTTGTGAAAAATCAGCAAGGTTGTAACTCATAAGCGCAAAATGTCACCCAAACGCGCAAAAATAAACATCCCTTAAAAGCAAAAAAATCATCGTTTTAATATCCCATAAGCACAAATAAATTTTACCGAAATAAAAATCAAGTTTGTCTTATTAAAATCATAGTTATAATTTATAGCGATTTTACAGTTATTATTATGAAATGTATTGTGTATCATTATTATTATAGTGACTACCTTAAAATTAAATAGTTTAATTTAAACAGTTTTTAAGTGATTCATCTTGGAGATTTGTTTTGAAAATGTGCTAAATTATTATTTGTTGAGCATTTAAAGTTATCATTATAAAACGTATTGTATGTATAATTAATATAATGTGTAAATTTCAGAATCATTTTTTTTCGTATTTAGTCTTAAGTGAAAATTTTCCAATTTGTCTGTACCAAGTTGAAACCGGCCACATTTCATTTTTACATTTTGTAAAATACGCAAAATCCATTTATGAGCAGTTAATTCAAAATCCAAAATTATCATTTGAGGTTATAGTCTGTTATTACAAACTATTTACTTAAACGCCTATTAACGGTTATCGTAATTTGTTACGATAAAACACTAAAATAATTTTTGAAATAATAGAATTACAGTATATTTGAGTAGGTACTAAATCACTAAATAAAATAAGTTTCAAAATAATAAATTTGCTCTTTTGGGTATCACCGATCAGCAATTCTACGTTAAATAATTTGTCACGTACAAAAAGACCGAGTCGCATTAAAACACCCCTTTATTGAAAACTAGTACATTATGTAATTAACCTACAATTTTACAATTGACGTGAGGGTAATCTGCGAGTTCCAATGTCGTAAGTAGTGAAGTGTTGAATTACTAGTCAGCAAGTTTATATTCATAGTAATTAGCCTGCACCAAACTTTGTGCGATCCCACTTCTCTTTAACCCAATGGAATTAACTAGTCCACAATAATTTTGAAACGAGCCTAAGTCACAGACCTCTGTTATAACTCTAAATTAGTAAATAAGATATGCTTAGTTCATCCTCGGGGTTGTATTAAGACTCTCATAAGATAAATCCTGGGTACAATATAGATGGTCACTATTGTAAAAAAAATAACTAATTAATTTTTTTGGAAGTATATCATAAAAACTTTAAATTAAAAAATAGCCTATATATATATATTATTCGTATTATACTTTCGTCGAGCAAAACAAAATTAATTAAGAATTGCATCAAAAGCTGATAGTTGTGCGGATTAACATAAAATATTTTTCACTTTTTGAACAACTATATTCAAAACAAACTCCGAAATATAGATAATAGAGTAGAAACTGAACAATATTTTAAAAATAAAATGATTTATTACAAAATATCTCGTTTACACATTGCCAAGCAATCAAACAATGTTTTTAATTTCACATTTTATTTAGCAAGTGAAATCCTGCGAATTTGTTTTATTCGTATAGCGATCACTCGACAGTTGATAGTTGAAATCTAACAAGGGCCAAAACAAAGAGACAGGCATTTCCCTTATTTACCACCATAAACATGCCAATGTCTTGTCTCTCAGCTGATCAATCTATCCGACCATACTAATACCAATATTACACACAATGCTCATAAAACGTGTCATCAACATGCTCTTGAGCGCCTTAAGCTACGTCAGATGTAACGTGCCCGTATTGTATCGTCGCTCGTACATTACACCTGTTGCCTCATCAATAAATTATATACACCAAAAATCGTTTAAGGTGCTAATAATTATTGCGTACCCTCTGATTTTGACGACATTTTACTGATGAATGATTAAGGATTATAAGGATCTTACGTTTCCGAACAAGAAACTCTCGTCGACATGCAATTTCAATAAAATATCTAAAACGACTAATAACATCCACAATGAATTATACGTCTATCAATAATTATTGTTCTGATTCCATAATATTCGTTTGCTTTATATTTATCACTCGACGTCAAAGGATTGATGACTGACTTATCTTTTTATTCAACTATATTATATTAACTTTTATTGACTAAAATCAACGCTGCTGGTAATTCGTACTGTCTTAAATGACACCTTTTACATTACACTAATTTTATGTGTACTAAATTTCATTTAAATTTAAGAATAATTGAAAACATTAATGAATATTTATATTAAATTCGTGTTCAGAGTTCAGTTTGAACACTTTTTCGTATAGAAATTTTACACATACATACAAATATTTCATACGATAACTTTTAAGATCAAAAATTATACTCAAATGGTAGTTTAAACATCTCATTTTTCAAAATTCTCAATAATTTCTATAAGCGCGAGGGGAAACTACCAAAAATTGACAAAAAAGAAAAAAAAGAAAATGAGCCAGAAATTTTAAACTTTGAACAAGTACTTCAAATAGTGACTCGTATATTTCATAAACATATTAAAATAATTTGACTCATTTTGAGCTAAGTATAGGACTTTGAAAATATTGGAAATTTCTCTATTTTAAAAAGTTTTAATTTCTTGAAATTAAAACTCGAAAATGTTCTACAAACATACTAATTAATATTACAAATGGTACCTACTAAAAAAATATCGAACATTTTAAGTTAAATTTTTTTTTTTTAGCCGTTTAAAGTTAGAATTTATATAAAACTGAAATAATTTTATTGAAAAAATGATTTTCGGCCTCGTTTTTTTAAAACAACACATGCCCACCTAGAGTATACCGCTTTTTAAAAAAATTAGCTTTTGCTCATTCCCCCTACCACTCTCAGACACTTCTTGTTACATCACTTAATATATTATGTATCCGACGAAAACTGTCATCCAGCCGTCAAAGGGTTGGTTAAATCACTTTTAGCGGTCTGAACTGTCGAGTCCTGTGCAAACCGGTCGTTCGTATTCTTATCGAGTTGTGCGAATGAACGTTTGTCGTCGGAACGATTGACACACATGTCGACAACTACGTGTCAATCGCAATGCGAACGGTGAAAATAACCGACGGCCCGAGATTCTTGTGGACAAACGCGCGGCTTCCTGTAAGGTTTCTTCGACCAATCGATTTCTGGACTATCGTCAGAAAGTTAGATTAGATTTACATTTGCACGTCGTCCGTCGAGAATATTGTTGTATTAATAACGAGAAATCGCGTTTGACGAATGTCAAGTATACACACGTTGGTGGTAATCGGCGCGATCAGTGAGATTAATGATTCTGTGAAAAAATATGCGTCATTAAATCTTAATGTACAGTTGCAAATTCAGTGATTCTTTGGAGTTTTTCAAAACGAACGATTTGTATTTTATAATTAATAATAAACACGCCGTTTCCATAGAGAAAAGTATTTCGATGTTATTTTTATGTAAGTGTAGTATAGGTTAGGTTAGTAGTAATCATCAATTGACAAAAAAAAAAAATAAATAAATAAAAATAAAATAAATTACTCTGGTTTAAAAAGAATTCGAAAATTCTGAAAAAATATCTAGTAGAAACTAAAAAAGTAAAGTAAAGCAAAGTATAGACAAAAAATCCGGACATACTTCGCACCGCGAATAAGATACTCTTGGTGTGTGTGATAGAATTTTAAAGAAACGATATATCATTTCTTCAATAAGACGATTCTGAACGAAGGAAGTTAATTTTATACATAGAACAATAATAGTCGTCATTTTCAACACACCCACCAATAGTATCTGACCCGAAGAGCACAGAATATCCGTGGTGCGAAATATGTCTGGCTTTCTTTTCTACACTTTAATTTACTTTAACTTTACTTTACTTTTGTATATTTTTCTATACTTTTCTATATATTTCTAAATTTTACTATACTTTACTTTTCTCTCTCTCTCTCTCTCTCTATATATATATATATCCGGTGTCAAAAATTTGCTGATCGGGACTTTTGGACAAGTACTCGTATATCCATGAGAAAAAGTGTGCACCTACAGAAAAAAAAAAAAGCAAAAAAGAAATGAATGAACATCATTGTACAAAATACTAACTTCTTCACTTCGTTGATCGTTCAGAATCTAAAATAGTAGAACAAACATATTTTAAAACTTATATTTAAACTCGTTATAAATTAAATCACATTTTGCGTATAAAAACCTATATTCTGTCAATATTTTTAAAAAATGCTTGCAACTTATACACTTTTTTGATTTTTAATTTTTGGAGACTAATTAACTATGGTCCCTTTCTAGAATATTAACCATTTTTTTTTTTTTTTTTTTTTTTTTTTGATAATTATGTAGTACTATTCTTGTAGAACTCACATCGTATTTTCTAGCCTTCCTAAAATGTTCAACTAATTTTAACTTTTGGTAATTAGTACTTATATCTAGGTACAAATAATTGTGAAATTGAAGTTTGAAAATTGAAATTAAAAGTTCTTTCTAATGTTCTAATGAGCTATCAATCAACTTTCTAGCTCGCATAGCTCGCAGGTTAATTATTATAAGTTAATAAAATTCGAGTGCAATCTAAACGCCATAACGTAATTTTTACTTAGCTTGTTTTTTTCTATATTAACAGTAATGGGTAGACACATTGACAACAAAACATATTGTGCCACTGTTCTCTCAACTATATGTATTAACCGTGTTCAATGGCATTTCAACGCTATACATCTGTTTGAATTGCATTCAAACAAAACAACCATCGAATCGTGCCCGAGTCTTGTTCTCCGGCTTTGTTTTCATCAATGCGTTAAGAGCGACGGCATAGTAGTCGAAGACTAGGTACGCCATGTGCATGTCCCAAGTTCACTAGAGAAGAAAAAAATGCTCGTAAGAACCGAGTGCAAAGATATAATGGTTATTGTGTACAAGGTGCACGTGTCAATTTAAAATAATATCATATTATAAAACATTTAGGTAATATGAAATAGTAATAAAAGTTATATATAACTTATAAATTTAGGGTTAGGGACTTATAGCTCTAAAAAAACCTTAAAATATGCATGCATTTATACTCTGAAAATGTATCAAATATGTTATAAGATTTTGCGAACTATGCTCTAAAAATATTATGCAAAAATGCTAAAATAATCTGTTATAAAAAATTAATTTTACTGTACAAAATATTTAAAAATTGTATTGCATTGTGTATTATATTGATTCTTCTTCTATTATTTACGAGATTTCTTTTAAGTTTACATTTAAACAAATCAAATATCAAATAATACTTAATCTCTTCAGTTGATCAGGGAAAATTTTCCTGATATCAAGAAAATTCAATTAAAATATTGAAAAATATGTGAAATATGCACATAAAATTCAAATACAACCAAAATATGCATTCATATCGAAATAAGAGCTAAATATGCAAAATATGCAAATTAAAGAGAACTGCATACAACCTAACCTGGTGTTATGAAACGCATTTTTACAATACTTAGCTATGTTTTGAATGATTTATGAATTTATTCCTATAAGTCCCTATCCCTAATAATAATAATAATAATAATAATAATAATAACACGCGGAAAACGAAAGACGCGTTTAAAGCTCTCTGTGATGCTTTATGATGTGACAGAGTCGTATAATATACGATAATATAGTTTACGCGTGCAGATTTCACGATTTTTTTTTTCTTCTTCTTCTTCTGTCTAATCCATTAAGACCCGGGAGCGTACGTTCGCGTACGTGAACAGTCTGCTAACGAATCTTTTTTAAACCGCGCACGTTCCAATCACACACACTCTGTCACATTTTGCCGCGTGAAATCACTTAAATACTTCCTATTGTCCATTAGTAGTCGTTGTAAACTAATTATTGCAATTATGTTCGCACCGTTTAACTGCCGCGCGCTGTGTATACATCACGGCGACTTCTGTTTGACTACAACTACAGCCAGATAATGTATTATGGGCAACATAATATATATATATATATAAACTGCATTATACGTACTTGGGTAGAAATCGTCGGTATGCCTACGCACGCATTGTTTTCACCGTTCGGCACAAAGTCAACGTGTTATATAATATAATAATATTATAACTAATTGTAATAATATATATATAATAATATGGAAACAAATTTCGTTTGTTAGAACACACCAGGCATGTCAAACACAAAACATCGAATGGGCCAAAATATTTGAATATTGTGGCCAAACGGGCCGCCGCAGAGCTCTTAAAATCATTTTTTTTCCTATAAAAAGTCATCATCGAGCAGTGGCGGATTTTCAAAAATTTCTTATAGTGGGGGTCCAAAAAATAATTATGAATTTCAATGGTATTTTTTTTTAATGATCTAAAAAACAAGTTTTAACTGTATTAATTATTATTGATTTGTATATGGCGCATTTTTAAAAATTCGTGTAAAATAGGGAAAGGTCCAACAAACTCCAGGACCTTTCCAACAATGATTAACAAAATACGTATTGAGTAGGACATTCCTGAATTCATTTTAGACCGGATTTAAGAAGTTTTGCCTTTGGTTTTTTCCAGTGGCGCATTTTCAAAAATTCATATAAAATAGGAAAACGTCCAATGAACTCCAAGAGCTTTCCAACAATGACCGAAAAATTGAATAGCACATTTTTGAATGATTTTTTGGCCTGTTTTAAAAAGTTGCGCCGTTGGCGTGAAGTTAGTGGCGCAATAATGTAAAAAATTATAAAAAATAATATACAATCCAACAAAACTTAAGAAACTATCCAACATTGACCAACAAATGACAAACAAATTTCCTGGATAGATTTCATTGATAACTGTTGATTTTGCGTTGACTTCACGGACGTCTGTACATTATCCTTACTGCAGAGAATTACCATTACTGCAGACGATTTTATCAAACTAGAAAAGTAGAATTGTTGAATAATGAAAAATAATAATTCAACGTTTATCATTATTATTTCAGTACATAATTTGAAATATAGACAAATAATGTACACAGAGATTAATCGTGTGCATCACTGCATATAATAAAATATAAATATCGGCGTCTGGGAGGAGTCCAGACACCCTGGACCCTCCCCGTAAATCCGCCACTGTGACATCGAGTATACTTGTTTTTAACTTGAAATTGTGACCTGTTTATTTGCTCTTTATTTTTAAATAATATTTAAATAAATCTTCGACCGCGGGCCGCGTGTTTGACATGCCTGTCCTACACGAATGACCTTTTTACCTGAATTCAAAACATGGTGTAATCAATCTCTCCTACACAGTCCCTTTTTACCTGTCAAAAAAAAAAAAAAAGATAGTATGAACTCCTACACAGACCTATTTTAGTTTGTGGTTATCTATTTTAAACTTACAACACACTTGTTACATATTTCGAGTAGGCCATGGTACATGTTTTCACACGTTTGGAGATACCGTTTGGAAAACCATAATATTAAAATTATATCAAAAATAAAATGTAGTAATGATGATAATTCTTAATCATTAAAAAAAAAAAAAATGTACCATAACATGATTTGAATTACATATTATAATACATAATTTATTGTAAAGTAAAAAAAAAAAAAAAATGCATATATTAAAACAGTTTTACATTATTATACAGTGTAGGAGACAACACTATGTCCGTGTAGCGTAGATTACCTACTCTTTTGTAGGAGTTTACCATTGCCCATTGAAACCAGTGGCGGATCTAAGGGGGGGGGGGTAATAGGGTAAATACCCCTCCCTTGAGCTTATTATATAAAAATACATTACATTGTGACTTGTGAGAAATACTAGTTTTATTCAGCGTTATAACGATAATAAAATTTTAATTACCACCCCCCCCCCTTGAAAAATTTCTGGATCAGCCCCTGATTGAAACAGGTGTGCTGGGCTTAGGGTCATTTGTGTGAACTCGAAATCAAGGTTTATTCTGACGTCGTCGTCGTCGCGGTATCGTAAGAACCGCGGGGATAAAAACACAATAATAATCACTCTGGGGCAAGCGTAGCGACTGTCAATATCGGATCGATCCGACGACCCTGTAAATACGAGTTATGTGTGTAAGAAATTAATGCAAATTGACGAGCAGATTCCAGTCGATGATAATGTGATTAATTCCGCCCGGTAAAACAATTATTATTGTTTCCCCCCTCCCCCCCTAACCGACGTTTAATAACAATAGTAATTATTCAACTCTTAATCGAATAATCGGAGTGAATAAATTTCAAATCGAAAATCTTTGTTCACTGCTCGTAATGATTACGTTACGTCGTCGAGGTGGAAAACAATGGTATTTTAGATTCTGAACGTTAGTGAAGAAGCTTATTTTGTTTTCAAAAGTACAAAATAAATAATATTTTCGACCGTCTATCACGAAAGCCGCACGTTAAATTAAAAATAATATTAATTAAACGACGAATAATCGTTGACACGTGATATGAATTATTATAATATAATAGTGAAATGTTCGGGTTTTTTTTTTTTCAAACATTCTAATAAAAGATCGCCTCTCACGGACGACTACTATTTGTTTTTTTCATTTTTCCCCAACCCCCCCTCCCCCGCGTACTCTCGATAGTTACACACTACCATTGAATCATAATATAATATCAAACATATCACACACACACACACACACACACACACAAAGACCGTCGTACACGCGCTCAGAGTCTCTTTGCAAAAAAAAAAAATTCGTGACTACCGTCTCCATTAGCTGTAACGTTATACCTCCATTGGGTATACTGGACGGCGTCGTACGTCCAACCGTCTCTGACCACACAAGGTAAGGGTCAAGTTCACCTGTTGCCGCGCGCACACGAGACGACAGACTTGCCGTTCGTCCGAGCGGACTAATTAAACTTCAAAGAATGTTATAATGTCACGTAATATACATTAGGTACATTATTGTGTGTGTTTTATAGACGTGAAACTCGACAGCCTTGTGTGTTTTTTTTTTTTTTTTTTTGAAATCGGTCGGCTGAATGTGAAAAAAAAAG
>JAIPRM010001221.1:4799-26671 GCA_025469315.1 Stegophylla sp. TES_Ste_2020 | reverse complement strand
GAGGCGAATCCGGTTTCAAAAAGTTATTGATCGAAACTTTTGGACAAGTATTTCTATACGAAAAAGTGTTAACAGAAAAAAAAAAGAAAAAAAAAAATAAATAAATAAACATCATTGTAAAAACACTAGCTTCTTCACTTTGTTCAGAATCTAAAATAGAGGGTTTCGTCCTGTCAACACAGTCGCGGGCCCTCTAATATCGACCCACAAACCATTAATTGGGAACCATTTCATTAGATAGACGTGGAAGATCCCAGAAATCGTAATAACATTATCGTCAGTTAATCGTTATTGAAAATGATGTATTATGGTTTATTATTCACCAATAGTTTCCTGCTTAAAATACTGAACAGTGAATACAATGTTGAATACATTTAATTTTCGGAGTGATGATTTGTGAAAACTGGTTCACTGTGGAAAAAACGACAGCATCTCAAATTTTTTGGTTATAGTACGTGTTAAAGCCTAAACGTACCCAACACTCTGGAAAATAATTGAATGACATTATGAATTCGTTCTTAAAAATTGAATAATTTTATTAACGCGTTCTTGATAAAAAAAAATAAAAATACGAACGCGTTCATTTTATTGGACATTGATCGCGTTCACTTTTTTAAAAAACGTTCCTAACGGTGATTTAATTTTTAATATAATTTCGATTAATATGTTACAACATTAATTAATAAGTTTTTTCAAATACGCGCGTATAATTATTACGTATAATACGTACCAACCTATATATTATTACATAAATACTTACTAACCTAACACGTATTTGTCGACTAAATAAAATAATGACTGACGAACATCAACAATCTACTACAAATCCGCGAAACTCGGATTCGGCGGCATATAAGTTTATTGAAGCTATTCAGAATTTCACAAAACCGTGTGTGTGTGTGTATTCAGATATATGTATATACCTAATAATGATGGCAACGAATACGGTTTGTCGACCTTATGAGAAACTTGGTTTTCTTATTGACGAGAGTGTAGAAACTAGAACTCGATCCTGTAACCGAATTATTACGTAATTGTGGCAGTGGAACACACACACACCAACGCAAGTATTTATACGACTACATCAGGGGTGGCCAAAATGCGACTGTTTAGCTCTCTTTTGTGCGTAATACACTACATCTCATAGACATAATAATACTATAATATAAAATATAAAATATTAAAAATATATAATATAAAATATGATATTATTGTGTGTCTATGCTACATCTAAACAACATTTTCCCTTCATTGTCCCCTGTACGGGTATAATATGTTCTATATTTTATACTCTGTAATATTATATACACATTAGGGTGGCCCTTAAAAATAGATTACATATTATGAATATGATATCCGTGAACATTATAATATTGTCGATATGGTAACAGTAATATGTTATCGATTTTGAATGGAGTAGTATGGAATCAGGGCCGACGATTTCGCTTAGGGAGAAAATTTTTGTAGTTTTTGACATGTTATATTTTGTAAGACTATGAATACTATGATTATTTGCGAAATAATACTTAATAACTAAAAAATGCAACATCACAATTGTTTGTTTTGTATACAATCATGTTGATAACATGATTCATTAACGAAGCCGATAGTTGAATAATGAAATAATGAAAACAGAATTAAATTTTGAACAGATAAACTTTAACATTTATACACGTACGACTTCTAAGATAAACATTTGCTTTTTGACTTCAGTTATAAAAACAACGGTATCGTGTTTTCTCTTTGTCGAATATGTTTCAAAAATAATTTTTAGAGTATTATCATCGTTTGCTATTTGAAACTTATCGTGACTTCCATAAGCAAAGTGGTGCGATTCATTGTTTATTCCCCTACCCCTAATGAATATTCCATAAACAATTATTTCAAATTACAATAAAATAAAAAAAATGGCTCTAATTATCGTAGATCGACATTAATTCGCTGTAATATAATTTGCCGTCTCTGGTCAGTCACGATTGAAAAAAGTGCAAAAAATTATTTTTACCGGGCAAAGTTTGAACCCTGTAATGTCGCGTTTAAATTTGACGCCTTAACCAGTACGCCGCAAGAACAACGTTGGAAACCGTTAAAATAGTAGAAGGTATTTAATAAATTAACCGAAAATATTGAATTTTCAAAATAGAATAATTAGAAAACTATTGATGCACGTGAATTTTAATTCGCACCAGCATAAGATGGTTATCCTAACCTAACCTAACCTAACCTAATCTAAAACAGTTCTGTAATATACCAGGTAGTAGGTGTATAATATTTTATGGTATGTACAACTATATATTACGGAAACGCTTCTTACCAATGTTATTAGTATTATTACTGACTGATTGAATGACTGACGTTACATTATTTTTTCGGAGTGTTTTTAAATTCTGTTTACAACGATGTTGATTCTTTTTTTTTTCTGTGTACAACTTTTTTTTTTTTTGAACAACATCGGACTTGTGTCATAAATGCTATACATAAAAACTACAATGAATATATATTATGACAAATATATTACAATACGAGTACAATACTGTTTTGCATTGAAATTACATTCGAGTATAATGCAGATCTTGTGTGATATCGTCCTTTTTATTTTATTTTTTTTTGTATTCAATGCAGAAGCAATAACATTTAAAATACATATCGACGATATACGCACACAATACACCATACAAATACAGCTTATGTGTATTCGCCGCATAGGTATGTAACCTTCATTGATAATGTCTGACGGTCAATATTGAAATAATTGCTAACAAGTCGCTTAAATTTAAATATTGACCGATTTATTATCGTTTAGTTATGGGCAACATTTAATAGATATTATATAAGGTGGGGGTTACCCTGCACACAAATGTGCGAAATTTTTAATTTGTTTCGCATCATTAACAATTCTTATACTGTACCACTACTGACTTCATAATTTGCATTTAAATATTTCCCAGATAAAAATTAATTTTTCCGCTTATGAGGTATAACGTTGTGCTATAGATACATAATATTATGTTAAATAGAATTATACACCTAGATATTATAATGACCATTAACCTTATATAAATAGGAGAAGGACGAATTATTTCTGACGTTATAAGTCAAAGTTACCAGTGGTTATTGAATAAAGATAAATTTCCGTAAATCATAACCACTAGATGAATCTCCTCCAGTTATGTCTTTTGAGTAGTGCACATACTCTCGTGCCACGGAGATCAGTCGCCTTCATAGGTGTATAATCATAATATTAACCACGAAGCGTACTTGATACAACACCTATCACACTTCCTACCCAATCAAATTATTATTATATTGAAAAACTATAATTTCAAAAAAAAAAAAAATTCGTGGTCAATTTTTTTTTTTTTTTCTTTACGATTTCAGTACTTCATTATTCTCGTGGTCACACGAGCGATTACACACGATGAACGTTCAATCAAATACTATAATATTTAGTTGTGTACCTATACTTTTGTTTATTTATTTGAATCTATGATAATACGAATGACTTCTCCGCGTTCTCATCCTCAACTCCGGTAATTATTAAATAATTACAATTCATTGTTTTCAAACCTAATAAATACATTAAAATTTTTTTCGCACGGTTAGATAATAAGTGTTTTTGGGACTTTTCTATTCTTTACGTAATACGCTATTGGCCAACTTGAAGTCATCATATAATATTGCGGATTCGGTTTTAGAAAACTTTCTTTGTCTTTTGCGGTATTGCGCACATTATATTATTATCAGATAATACAATTATTATTATTATGAAATACATTTATCGGAAACAATCGGACAGAATTTATAAAATAATGTGACTTAACCATCGCTGTACAATATGTAGGCATATTAAATAACAATAATAATTATTTTATTTTTAAGTCAAATAAAAATGGGGGAACCTTATTTCTTCAACGTAGGTACTTGGACAGTAAAATATTATCATTAAACTCGACACAAATATATTTCATCTAAATAAAATTAAAGGTACACTAATATTTCTATTAACTTAGAAAATGTGATTTGATACGTACAAACATTCCAACAATGTATTTTTAATATATATAAACTAATGAGTAAAAATAAATTTTATTTCAATGTATAAAAATTTGTAAAACTTTTTGAAATGATCGAAAATGATTACTAATTTAAACCATGTATAATTTTAAAAAATAATAATAATAATAATTATCCAAAATACATTTACCATTAATTTCGTTTAACATTACGATTCACAAATTAAAGTATCAACGTTTATAATGTTATAACAAAAACTAATTTATAATAGATACTATAATAATAATGCTAATTAGATATGAAATTAAACCTTTAACCTTTAACCTAAACTTTTAATGGAATAGTCCTGTAATGAATTCAGTACGTTTTTGAAAAGCGATAGTGTAATATTATTTACCTATTTATTTTTCAATGTTGTCGGTTCGGTTTCGCAAAAACCTAAAAAATACATTGCGTGTCAGCGTTGCTCGTTTTTATACATTTTTAGTATACAACATATGCTGGACGTAGCTGATATTATTCTTATAATTACAAAGAAAGTTCTGTAGAACAGATATAATATTATGAAATTAATTAATTACATAGCAATGTATTCGAATTACAAATATTACATCCCAAGGGCTAAATTTGGTCAATTATTATTTGAAGAACAATAATTATATGTTGTATTGTATGAATATATCGATGAACATAGATAGTACTTGATAATCAATTGTCATTGTGCAAAACAAAAAAAGAAATTGAAATGTTTTAAAATTTTTTATTTTAGTTAACATTTAACATGGGTATAAATTATTAAATGAGCTTACAACGCATTTGCATATTTTATGACGTCGAGGTAATGAAAAACGTTATCAAAGGTCGATAAAAAATACACTCGCACACTTTTTAAAGGATGTTACTACGTAACTCACACGCATATCATCCATATTATTTTGAGTTTATTTGCGTGTATAATGTACCTATGTGTAAATGTCTTACGCAAAAACGTATTGTACTATATTTTATAAATAGTAGTATTAATTGCTTTGAAGTTGTAATTTATTGTAAGTGATAATATTATTGAATCGCCATAAAACAAAGGAGATAGAAGCACAATTATTTCAATTTATAATCATCGAATCAGTATAAAACTTCTATTCATCTATCATCAGACACTAATCAGAGTGTATGTATCCAAAATTGTCAATATAATATGTACCTGCTGTTTTTTGTTGCTTTATGCTTGATTTTGTTAAAAATTATGGTATATCTTATTAATTTTAATGTTATAATATACCGGTGACACGACTCAATTGGGAGGAGGGGAATTATAGCACCTTCTCTCTTCAATTTAGCCCCCCCCCACCGATTCATTATAATTTTAATTTATTCAATATTGTATTCAATTTTTTTTTTTTTAATTATACAAGATTTCTTCAATAAGATTTAGTTTTCTCATATTACTATTCCGTTCGTATCACGTTGACAAAAATCGTGTATTTTGGCCATCATCATTATAAATATTGCATTACGAATTTTTTTTGGAAAAAGTATTGTACATTTTGAAAAATTACCTTTATAAACTATCACCAGGATGAAATTTTTGATGTAAAAAATTACTGTCTGCAATTTTTGAACAAGTATTTCTATATAAAAAAAATTTCCGTAAAAATGAAATCTAGTAAATTTATTAATTAACAAAATCGACGCGATAATATACACATATAATAATAATAATAATATTATATTTGCAGTTAAGTTGATTTCGATTAATCAAGTTTATACGCATAGGTATTTTGTTAATTAAAACTAAAAGGTAGTCGATAGTGTGTCAATGTTAGATAATAATTATGGCGATAAGTAATAAATATTACTCTCACCAAGCCTTTCGGCCTATTGTTGAGTTGTTTTTTTTTCTTCGCTCAGGGGAGGGAGGTTTACTATACACAAAACACGAGCGTACAGCGTGCTACTAAACGCTACAAAAATCAATTAAGTAGTAAATAATATAATATATATATTATGCCGCACACAGAACGCATTCTTGTTAAAAAAATAAACGGTTTTAAAATATATTTGTGTAATTAAATATATTATACCATTTGATGATGCTGTAGTATATTTACGACGAGTATGGACAGATTATATTATTACAAACAGTCATTAACTGCTACAGAATAGTGGTTTTTACTCATTATTTATTTTAAACGCACGTGCTGAAATAACTTAAATACGTCATGTACAAATAGATTGAAAAAATGTTAAAATAGCATTCGATTTTACCAACGGGAACACGAACGACGACAACCGAGTTAACAATATTGTTAAATATACTATGCATATATTTAAAACATATTCTTATTATTATCATTATGTAACTAGTATATTATTTTTCAACGTTACTATTTATTTTTTAATTCTGTTAAAATAAAACACATCATACTTGCAAAGTCACGCCTAAAGCATTGCACACACACATATATATACGCATAACGCATCTTCAGTATGTTTTGTTGAATTTTCAGTTTCGTTTTATGTCCTCTAATTTTCACTCATTAATTCGTATCTGAATATAATAATTGACAATTGTTGTTATTATAATTTTGTAAAATAAGAATTAATAAAATATTTAATATAAATTTAGTTGTTACTTTGGTATATTATGATTTAAGTATGTATACAGTGTATCCCAGTATGATTTGACAAATGCTATACATTTTGTTGTATTAATATATTTTTGTTATTACTACAGCATTGTACTTCTGCAATAACATATTATATATATTTTTTAAGATCCAAATTTTCAAATTTGATATTTTATAATACGGTTTTAGAAAAAATTCAAAATGACCATTTTGTAAACCTGATTTTTAGAAAAACATTGATGTTTAAATCTATTATAAAGGTAAATCAGTTTATTTTCTATGATTTTTTAAGTTGGTTTGCGAATAATTTAATAACTTTGACAAATATGTATGTGAACAAAAATAAAAATTTGAAAAACGTGAATACGATATTACCTTGTATCGAAGATATTTATGCGAATACTATTAAAATAATATATAAAATATAAATAAATATTATTAAATGATATAATAAATTACTTTTACAAATTGTAATGTTATGAATATTATGTTCTTCACTCTACCCAGAATCTAAAAAACTTTACCAAATTATTTACCTTGTTCTACAGTCATCATAGTATATTTTGAAGAAAAAAAAAAAAAAAGGCCCCGAGGCATATTATACTTTTAGCTTCGCGTGAAAAGAAAAAGTACCTATGTGAAATGCTAACGGTATACTTTTTATTTCGTATAAAATATTTGTTTACCTAGAAATTTTATTATCGGGTTCGCAATACTTAAATTTATCACAAGCCACATAATATTGTCTTTAGTAAACATATTGTAAATTAAATAATAATTTAGTGTCTTAAGTAGTGTTATGTATGTAATTAAAAATTCCTATTCGTGCCAGTTAGTTCACATTTTAAACTATATTATAGACTGATCTGTGACCGCTGTGTGGCAGAGCGCATGCGCGCACCCACGCGACCGAAGCGTCTGTTATCGCTTGAGACGTGCTCGTCGCCATCGTGTCATCCTTATCACATCCGTCGTCGCCGCCGCCGCCGCGGCTCGTTCAATTCACGAGTATTCCCCTTTAAAATTTTAATACCTGTTACAAAAATCAAACAATATTTCCCATTTTTCTCGTCAATCTCGATCGACAAAAAAATATCGTTACGAAATTATTATAATAATAATAATAATAAAACTCTCGCAAACACGTAGTTTCCTAGTACACCGACAAGCGAAACGAACATGCCGCCACCGCCACCGGTAGAATAGTAGTAGAACTAATAACCGTTAGCTGGTGGAACGCTTCTGTGGCAGTAAAATGGTGCCGGTCGTCATCGCGGCCGCCGCGATAAATGACACGGACAAGGACTCTGCCGCCTTGTCCGCGGACGAGATAGACTCGTAAGCTCTTTGTCCATAACACGTTCACTCGACTCTGTCAACTTGTAGCCGAAAACACTGCCGTCGACTACTGACCGCTAAAGAGTATTCGTTCCGCTTTGTGTTTCAGGAGAACGCGATCGCTGAACGCGCCAAGTCCCGTCCAGCAGTTCGGACCATGTGGCCGCATCATGAAGAACAATGCCATGGTCATGTGAGTAATAATTTATACCCGTAAAGTAGGCACATCATAACGTGCGTGTTTATTCATCGCGTTGTCCGTCTCCCAGGACGATTCAAGATCCGGCCAGCCAGCGTTTGACGTGGTACAAAAATCCACTGTCTGTGTTGGTGATCAAAAAGGTCCGTGACATGTCTGTGCTACCGCCGTTCATACAACTCGTCAGATGGCTAATACAAGTATGTACACGTCATCCGTGCTGCTCCTAGTTCTTGTGTTTCACATCTGCTGTGTCCCCCCCATAGGAGAAAAGTATGATAGTGTTTGTAGAACATTCCGTGATGGAAGACACGATGCTCACCAGTAACTCTGGCTTCATGGAAATCAGGGAGAAATTAAAGTCATTCCAAGATGGCAAAGACGACTTGACGAACAAGATTGACTTCATTATCTGCTTGGGCGGGGACGGTACTCTTCTCTATGCTAGTCTCTTGTTTCAGGTAAATAGCAAGGCATTATAATTGTCCGTTTTACACAAGTTCTATTGGTCTACATTTTAATTGTCTCCGTTCTTTAGCAATCTGTACCACCCATTATGGCATTTCACTTGGGTTCACTTGGCTTTTTGACACCATTCAAATTTGACAATTTCCAACAGCAAGTGACCAATGTACTAGAAGGACATGCAGCACTAACGCTGCGTAGTAGACTCAGGTGTACAATTGAAAGGAAGAACGAGAATAAAGATAAACCAACACCAAATTTGCTTGTTCTGAATGAAGTGGTTATTGACCGCGGACCATCACCATATCTGTCAAACATTGACTTGTTTTTAGATGGAAAATACATTACGTCTGTCCAAGGAGATGGTAATTTTTTATTTGAAATTTCTTATAAAATTATGCTAAGTTATAATTATTTAAATTTTATTATATATATTATATTACATGCATAAATGTTATCTAATGATTATGAATACTGCTCAAAATTTGCATTGTAATACAATTACAGGAAGTAGGTAATAATACTATGAAATTATTCATACATATTTTTACATAGTAGCATATTAGGGTTACTGGTAATTCCAAATTATATGATCATTGTAAGATGTGTGTATATTTTAGTAGCTATAAATAATTTTTTCTAGGCATGTATAAATTTGAAGTTTTATATTTTTTTATTTTTTTTATCATGGTTACTCAATAATCATAATAGGTAGATAATAATAATAAATGAATGATTTGTATTTCAAAAAATCTGCCAAGATAAAACTAAGAAATTATGAGTTTCCAGTTAAACAATGTCAACATTAAAAATCTATTTCATTTTTATTGAAATATGTACAATATTAAATTTTTATTAATACATGTATAATACTTAATGTTCATTAAAATATTTAATTACCTATTTAATTTTTGTTATTATATTGAACTGTGTACTTGTTCAATATAAGTTTAACATTGAATTTTATAATAGATTATTAAATTGTATTATAGATGATGGTCATGATATGACTTAGACACTGAAATGGCTGTCTCATATTTTTTAGATTTCCTATAATATATAAGTGACAACCATAACTTCAACAAAACCTTGAAAACTAGCATTTGTTTGTTAGATAGGATTTTCTCATAATTTTTTAGTGTATAAAATTTTGTAATAAATAGCTTTATTAATTATATTTAATTTAGATAATTTCTGTAATACTATTTTATAGTTTTCATTGATATTTAGTTTTATTTTTTTGTATAGTAGACGGTCAATAAATTGAAACTAGAAAAACAAAAAAAAAAAAAGAAAAGAAGAAGAGAGAGAAAAATTGCTCACACTAATCTATTCAGACATACTTCACACCTTGTGTATTCTTTGTTCCTTAGGTCAGATATTCTTGTGGGTGTATAGAATTTTAAAGAAACAATAAATTATTTCTTCAATAATATGATTCTGAATGAAGGAAGTTAATAATATAAAGAACAATAATAGTTGTCATTTTCAACACACTCATCAAGAGTATCTGACCGGAGGAGTGAAGGATACCTGTGGTGTGAAGTAATGTTTGGCTTTTTTGTTTATACTTTACTTATCTTTAATTTACTTTAAGTACATAAATTTACTTTACCTTACTTTTTTTAAAAAACATTAAGAAGAGGAAAAATATTTTTATGATAAAAAAACTGCTTGAAAAAAAATGTCCAAAATTTTTTTTACATTTTCAGAATTATCTTGTATCATAATATTTCTCATAATATTATCTATTTGTGTTAAAATTTTCATAAAGTTGAACCAAAAAATTATGGTTTTCGAGTCTTTTTTTTGTCAAATTTTGGGTAATTTTCCTCTGAAGAAAATTAAGAAATTTGAAACAGGATCTCTTCAAAGTACCATCTAAAGGCAAATTCGGTTTCAAAAAGTTGTTGATTAAGACTATTAGACAAATATTTATTTACAAAAAAGTGTTTACAAAAAAAATAAAATAAAATAAACCCTAGCTTCTTTGCATTGTGTTAGTTAAAATTTCTTAAGCTCTTTTATAATTCTACTGTAGATTTATGACTGTATGACCCTGATTTATTTTAAATTATATTTTTTTTATATTTAGGTTTGATAGTGTCAACACCAACTGGAAGTACTGCGTATGCAGTCGCGGCTGGTGCATCAATGATTCACCCAAGTGTTCCAGCCATCATGGTGACACCCATATGTCCTCATTCTCTGTCTTTCAGGCCAATAGTTGTGCCAGCCGGTGTTGAGTTAAAAGTAAATTATTTAATGATTAAAGTGATTTAAATTGTCAGAAGGATTGGTATTCAACAATTATTTCAAACCTACTACTATAAATAAAGTACTCTAAACAATTTGCTTTATATATTTATTTGTATTTTATCTGATTTAAGAGTAATACTTAAGTGAAAATCATTTTAATAAAAATATCAAATGTGAGTAGTCAAAATTTACCCAAGCTAACCAAATTTTATAATAGATATTTCATTATTATTCGCTGTTGAAAATTATTTAACAATATATTACTTATTCAACTGAAAACATAAGTTATCTTCAAAATTATTAATTTTACATTGATAATGAATCTGTTTAATGAATGCTATTGAAAACATAATATTTTCCTTGACAAATATTTAAAATTATTATATACAGATATGAATTGAAATTTTGATCGGGGGCAGTATGAATATGATATCAAATTGTGTGAATTGTATCAATTTATTTTCATAAATAAAAATCAGCTGTAGATTCCATCAGTATTCTAGTTTATTTATGATATCCGCACAAATATATAAAATCACATTTATTAAACATTCATTCATTTACATTTATGATGTAAAATCAGACATATACAAATACATTTATTTTGGGAGTTGTTTGGTATAGTACAGTCGTTGCCAGATAGATTGACATGACCGTGGTGACATAATAACAGAAAACTAGGGGTTCTCTATATTTGGATGATTTTTTTAAGTTTAGGAATAATTTAATAATTTTATCAAATGTGCCATAATAATGGTAATATTATGACGTCAATTGGTTATTTAATGGTTTATTTAACAATATTATTAAATTATTTGCATGCCTATAAAAATTATAGAAATTGAATGGCTTAACCTTTATTAGAGATTTAAGAAACAATATTTTTCTAAAAATCAGATTCACAAAATAGCTATTTTGATTTTTTTTCTAAAATGATAGTATAAAATTTAAAATTTGAAAATTTGGGTCCTAAAAAAAAAAAAATCTATTTGGCAATAATTGTATCTGATGTAATGTATGAACCTGTTCAAAGAAATATTAACCAAAAATTTTGTGGTACAAATTGTTTTATTCTTATTTTAAAATAAAATCTATTAAAATCATTAATTTTCATTTAAATAATTGAGTATTTTGTTATTTTGTTCATAAATTCATTAAAGATACCTAAAAAAATTTTAAGAAAATGTTTTAAAATATTTGTTTAAACTCGAGCACATAAATAATCTTAAAATTAAAATGTATAATATTTCAATACAAAATCAAATTTACGAGGTAATCTAATCTTGTAAATGCATTTCTTACACTGTTAGTATCATATCATAATTTTAATTTCAATTTGTGTATAATAATAACATAGATACATTTTATTTATTATTTATACAATAAAATTAAACTGTGTTAGCATAATTATATTTATACGATTATATTTATTCATTTTTTTATAATTTCATAGGTGGTTTGAACCCTCCTTGTGTATGCATCTGTGTGGAGTCCTTAACACATTTTGGTTAGCTTTAGTTTATTGAATAGCTTCTTAACATTATGATTAATATTTAAAAACTAATAATTTAGAGATCAACAAAGTTAGGATTGTTTTGTTTCTTTGTATAGATAATGGTATCACCAGATAGCCGTAATACGGCCTGGGTTTCGTTTGACGGTCGTAATCGGCAAGAGATTTCTCACGGTGATAGGTAATAGGAGAAAATTAAATTAAATGAATTTGTTTTTGTTTGTTAAAGTACTTGTATTTGTTTAGAATTTAAATGCTTTTGAGGTGCACATGGTTATCTTTTAAAAAAATATTTCAAATAATAATTTAAAACATATTTAGTGTACCAGTATAAAATAATGTTATTTTAATGTAAGAATTTTTAGTTTAATTAAGTGTTAACTTAATGCTGGTTAAGATTTATGTGCATAATTGTTTGTCATCGGCTTAAATACAAAAATACAATTCTTATGAAGTATTTTGATTCCTCATGAGTTATTATATTTTTACTCATAAAACAGGGATGGATACTTGTTACAGATAATGTTGAGTCCAGATGCCAGATCAACTGCTTGGGTTTCATTTGATGGCCGAAATCAACAGGAATTGTGTGCGGATGATAGGTCGGTCAATAAAAAAATTAAAATATTTTTTGGTGGTTATGAGCACAGTATAATTAAATTTTCACTTTGTAGGTTATTTAACCAGCGGTTGAAAGGGTATATACAATTTAGTGACTACTATTTTCGTAGTTATATCATGATGAAAACAACTAACCAAATCTAATTAAATTGTTAAACACATTTAGTCATACTGCACGTTTTTAACTATTAAACATAATTTGAGCATTACTAATACTTTCTGAACACGAAAGAGATAACCATGTGTATCAATTTGCTTAAACATCTGCTTTTAATTTATTTTTAATAAAATGTATTGTTTGGATGACATTAAAATATTAAATTATTATTTATATTTTTTCAATAGTCTACAAGTAACCACATCCGTATATTCAGTACCGTCAATATGTGCTCAAGATCAGATATCTGATTGGTTCGATTCACTGGCTGAATGTCTACACTGGAATGTGCGCAAACGACAAAAACATTTTGAAGAATTGTCGGATTTGGCACATTCCAAGTATGATGATATCCTAGATTCAACGCCAAAAAGCAATAAATAGTAGTGTCTCTTGTGGTTGAATTTTGGGTTACATTGTGCTAATAATTAATAGTTACGGGTGAATATTTAAATAAATGGTTTCGATTTCTTTTTGTCTAAAACTGTTAGTATTTTATAAAAAAATTTTTTTACATGTATCAGGGTATGTTCAAAGAAGTTCAGCAGTTCTCATCAGACACCTTTATCTTTTTAAGAAGTTGGTGCCTGTACTACCATTGGTGCTTACAAATGAACTTCAAAATCATGCAACAAAAAAATTGTTTTTATCGTCTTGTAAATAACTATAAAACATATACACGTTTTTGTATTGCTGCCGCTCGATATTAAGATTACCTATTTATCATACTGTTATGAAGTCGCAGTACTGAAATTAAATTATAGTTTTGATAAATTCAATTTTATGTTACTTATTATTTTAATGGTGAAATAGAGGTATTTAAATATTGCTAGTGATCAGTTTATATACAAAGTAATATATATAATATTTATACTATAGTTATTAAAGTCATTAAATGTAAATTCCTACATAATTTATTCTTGGTTAAAATGCTCTGATTTTTTTTTTTTTTTTTTTACCTATGTATACAATTTCTCCAAATTTTTTTCTATGATGAAAATAATTGTAATTTTGTTTTAATTTTGATATTGTTAAGAGATGGAAAATGTTTGTGTTAATCATTATTTGTAGCTCAACATTTATAAAAAAAAATTACAATATTTTTAATTATTTTATATATTTATTTATAAACAAAATTATTTATTAATGACTAAAGAGTATACATTAAGTAATAAATTATCATAATATAGTTTCTTAAATCTTTGGAACATTATTCTTCCTTCGAAAGTCTAAACAAGATAGATTGTTGAACATTATTATATGTCTTTGAATCACATTCATTAAATGAAACATCTGAGCTAATACAGTGATCTGAATTTTGTATTGTTTTTCTCGTTGCATTTCACTCGGCTTTCGAAATATCTACAAATATCTTTGACAGCAACAGGGCTCAGATCCAAATTGTGCATCGATGCAGACTTGATGTCCGGCGAATGAGGTGAAATACTGTGCAAGTTGTCTACACTTTTCGACGGGCATTGCAGTGATCTTTCAAACATCATAAGTTTTTGTTTGACAGGTATGAAATCCGAAAACTCGACCAATGGCGGCAGTCTCCGTGATTGTTCGCATTCTTGAATCAAATCTGGCAAGTTTGAAATACTTTTCTTGTACACTCGTGAACCCAATGGTGATCCGACATTGTTGTTGTTGATTTCTTGTTTCCCAAAATTCATTTTTTTATGTTTGGAAGCCGACTTTGTCAGCAGGGCATTTGTCGAGGAGATCCGTCTGTATGGTGTGCGTCCAGTAACGATGCCAAGGATGTCGAGGTATTTGACTTCTTCGAGTGGCGTTTGACTCAGGAGTTGTCCTGCAATAGTCGTTGTCCAGCGATGAAAGTCGGTTTCCGTATCCACCTTAAAAATCAAACCAGGCCGTTAATAATCACAAAAAACGTACAGAGTTTTGTAACAAGAAAATTATTAATTTTCTATGTAAAATTTATATAATATAAATGTACAATAATTGTGGTATAATATTAGAACAATAAAATTAGTTTTAATCATTATTTATTTAGTTTTTCGTGTTATTTTGATAATTTTAAATACTTTTTATTAATGTTTCATACAAAAGTTCTATTTCAATTTTTTAATCATCAGGTGTGAACTATTAATCAGTGATTTGGTCGTTTTTTTTACATTCAGTGAATAGTTTATATTCAAAAACATAATTTTGCAAAATGTGCGACAGAGTGCAATGTTGTGGCAGAGTACAAAATTTATATAGAATTGACTCGTCATAACTCGTATTGTTGTTTGTCCGGTCAAAAAACACTTCTCAAATCACGACTCATACCTATTATGGACAAACACGCGTAAACCATACATAATGAATAATTGTCGCATTGGCGGCAACTGAGGGGTGCACGAGGGGGCATTCGCATCCCCAAAGAATTAATAGAGAGGGCAAAGATATACTTTTGCCCCCCTTAAAACAATATTAACTATAAAACCCGTTATTTCATTATTTCAACAATAAATAAATATTTGTAATATTTTATCTTGCTATTATTAAAATATAATTATTAAACATAGTTTATATTTCAGTAAGTATTCCTTTTTTAAAATCTAAATATTATTGAAAGTAAATCACTAAAATATTAAAATATGATTGACACCACCCAAATTCATGGACCGCAGCAACGACGCTTTAAATCACATAATACACACCGACTTGTGCAGATTAATTGCAATCGTTAATCATACATAAACACCTTGCTATAAAGATTCGACGAGGGATGAGAAAAAATATTGCTATATCATCCAGGAGCGTTCCCAAGGAGGCAGTCACCCTTCCCATAGAAATTTTTAAAACATAAAAATTATTCTCTTCGTTAATAATCTGTTTGCAAAAAGCCTAAAAATTTTAATTGGCCATTTGAAAAAATAATAAATATTTTTTTCTTAAATTTTGGAAAAACTATGGAGAATTTTGAAATATGGCCTCTGTAGAATATCATCTAAACCCGAATAGTTGAAAAAGTGGGTAGTCAAAACTTTTGGTAAATATTAATTCTGTACTTAAAAGTGTTAAAAGGAAAAAAGACATCATTGTAAAAACATCGGTTCCTTCACTCCACTCAAAATATTGGAAAAAGATTATATTATATTGTTTATCAAGCGGGGGGACTTTTTTAATGAAAGTAGGAAAAATATTTCTAGTAAATTGCGATTCGGATGTACTACTTCTAAGTTCTCTGTGTAGGCGCAATTAGATGGGGTCTTGAGGCCCCCTCAAAACTATTCTTAGCCCCCCAGAATTTATGAGAATTACACAAGGTTAATACTTTTTTGGGGGGCTAAATCAATAAAATAAACATATTAGCCCCCCCAAAAATGTTTTCCAAGTCGCGCTTATGGTTCTCTGTTTAAATGTCTTTTATATTTTTAATATTTTAGTACATTTTATATAGTCCTCCTCGGATAAAATTCCTACATAATATATATACAATAATACTTATAATGTCTGAAGGGATGACTATAAAATATCGGAAAATACGACCAATCAGAATGCTGCAGCAGTATTTTTACTCGAGTTCTTTGCATATGTCATTAATTTACACAATGCAAACCGTACGTATGCGTGATGTACCTGTACAACAAAATAATTGCATTTTTTATCAACCACACAAACAACAACCGTTAAAATTTCTCTGAAAAAAAAAAAAAAAATGATTTACGATCAACGCAGTATATAATTATCGCATATAATTGAGTTGAAACCACAATAAGACTTGGCCACGAAACATAAAATACCCATGTGACACATTGATAATAATCGTATAATAATTATCTGTTTTTGTTTTTTTTTTTTTTTTTCAACACTATAATATAATGAGTGTGTAAGTATGGTGTCTAAACTAAATTTCACCGGATCGACAATAAGTCATTTTGTTCGCATTTTTTATATTTTCCAAAAAATAATCATAGACAGTAGCTTTATTGATTGATATAGAATAACGACGATCATTAGCACCATACCAGCTGTGTACTGTTAATTTAAAACCATGTTCCAATTTTCATTAACCGCAGTTACGTTCTCGATAGTAATAAATATTACAATTATTATTTACAACGAATCGTTTGGTGGTTTATCTGAGTGTACCAATATATGATATCAGCCTGTGAGTCCTGCATTGGGGCAACTTGAAAAATATTTTTTTTGGGGGGGGGGGGCTAATATGTATTTTTGATTGATTCAGCCCCCGAAAAGGCATTATCCTTAAGTAATTCTCAACATTTCTGGGAGGGCTATGAGTAGTTTTGAGGGGGCTTAGCCTCTTCAAGTCCCCCTCTAATTGTGCCTAAGGTGTCCTAGGTATATAATTTATCGCAAATAACAATATTATATTAATTCAGTGGTCTAGTCGATTATCGATTTGAAGCTT
The DNA here is from genome assembly GCA_025469315.1 of Stegophylla sp. TES_Ste_2020. NCBI lineage: Eukaryota > Metazoa > Arthropoda > Insecta > Hemiptera > Aphididae > Stegophylla > Stegophylla sp. TES_Ste_2020. The sequence continues at coordinate 9,088 of JAIPRM010001221.1, read as the reverse complement.
GTCACGAGTCCTTCTTTTTTTTTTTTTTAACAAAACACATAAAACGAGTCGGACACTAATAATTAACACTGAATGGGACTAAAAACCATTTGTATTAATAAAAAATAAATAAATAATTTGATAGCATAAGCAACACTTAATACCAATATAATAATATTTCAATATAAGTTATATTCTTATATTTAGGTGTGTAAGATCTGTCAAAAACTGAGTGGTAAAAATATTGGTGGAATTTTCTGAATGATATAATCTCAATGATTCAACTCTTTAGATTTGTTTTATATTCACTCCATATAGTACATATTATTATGATGCGTATATGACATAAACACATCATCAGTGATAATAATTTCAATTTAATATCATTATTATTTCACTTACTTAGAGATTGTAATCAATACCTAAAAAACATAATATCAAATTAATTTTAAAAAGGCCGTACGTACTTCGCAACACGGGCATTCTTTGCTCCTTGGGTCAGATACTCTTGGTGGGTTTGTAGAATTTAAAAAAAAAAAAAATGATAAATCATTTTTTCAATAAGGTGATTTTGAACAAAGGAAGTTAATAACAGAAAGACATTAAGCGATACTTACCTATAAAATATGATGTAATATCTAGTACACATCAAGTTCAAGTTCATGTAGGTTTATTATACCCCGCACAAGCATTGCATCATTGTATTATCATACTTATATATAATAGTGCCTAAACACAAAATAACCACCTGTATTGTTATTGATATTATAATAAATTGCACTGTCTATTATTGTAGTATTGTTGAAGTCAAGTCAAAATGTCACGCGTAGGCATAATAATAATATTATATTCATCGATACATACGATTGTCACCTCACTCCGGTTTGTAAGTGTAAATTTATAATCACGCCATATTTATCAATATATATATATATATTATAATGAGACATTTCAATCCTAATAAAATATGTTGTGTTCAGTGTTGAGATTAATTATTATAATCATTGTACCTACACTTAAATGAACGTTCGGATTTGCAATAGTTGTATATTATGCACACAGGTAGTATTGTAATTATTTATAATAATATAAATTGTCATGCAAGGGGAACGGAGGGGAAGAACTGCTGCATAAAAGCATATTATTATTATTTTAATATTTTAACGCGACCGTATTATATTATTTGCAATAATAATAAATTCTTTTAAAAGAAAAATAATACCCCACATTTGGCCAACAAGAGGTCTCCGAAGGACGCGAAATTAGTGTTGGCTCAGGTATATTATATTTCTAGCGCACATGAATACTTATAGATCATCACAAAGCAAGGATATAGTTAGCCCGTGATTTCTTTGTATTAAATAGATCATTATAATAATAACGTAATGACGTACATAGTGAATACAGTATAGATCTTCTTCAACTTAGTCAAACTAAATTTATATGTACGTACCCCCCACCAGCCCATAGAATTAGACTTTTGTCCTTATCGTTCAAATAACAGGCTTCAGCTGCTGGTGCTTCATCCAGGGTCGGCCTGGCCATGGCAGAAATCCCTGCCTGGGGGGCCTCAGGTTTAGTACCGACTCGCCGACAACAAATAGTAACAAGTAGTGTGCAGAGTGTCCCAGTACGATTTGACTATTTAATACAATAACTTTTGTTTTATTCATAATTTTTAATTTTTTTATCACCAATATTCAGTGGGCAGACCAAGGGGGGTGTTTCGGGTATCTGGAGACCCCCGCCCCCACTTAAACCATATTTCTTCAATAAGCATTGAAAAAAAAAAATCCTTTTAACTATACACTTATAACCTCCACTAATTCAGAAATAAATTTGATACACGCTTTAAAAATGCATATTGTTAAATATGCGACGTTACATTGAATTATTCAAATTTAAATATTAAGGAAAATTGTCACTTGGGCACATATTTTGATTTATTCTCAATAGGTAAATGAGATAAGACGACCTGACTAATTACGATTTTGTAAATGTAAAATTTAATCTGCGAACATTTTGACTAATTATTTCTGATTAAATAGGTTAATTGAGTAGATTTATAATAATTACGAACTACGCACGTAACTAAATATTAAGTGCCCAAGTGACAATTTTCCTTAATATTTAAATTTGGATAATTTGAAAAACTACTCGTTCAAATTTGAATTTCAATACATCCAAATTCACAGAAAAATAACCCCCGAATATAATTCCGCAATTAAATTGGGGGGTAGCCATTTGAAAAAAGAAAGTTTGTATCTCCACAGGACACCCTTAAAGTGACATGAAAAAAATGAGTTATGGAAAATATTGGTTTTATAATAACTTGAACATTTCGGAAAAAAAAATCCCAAATTTTGCATTTTTACGGCCAAAAATGGGGGTGAGCACGCTTAAAAAATCACCCTGTAAATATATATATATCTGAGTGTATAACACAATAATCACCATAGCTGATATCAAAGTGGATAGTATTCTATGATGAAATATAATAAATCAATTGGTGGATTGGAATATGACGTATATTATTACATTTATTATAGAAAAAGCCAGTGGTCACAGCTGGGGGGATGGGGGTGGCCTATCCGACCTTTTCCGGGTACACGCCTATGTATCTATCTTAAACGATCAGATTTCTAATTTATCAAATTCCACCGGGCTCCATCGAAATACATACGAGTCTACGAAAAAATGTTGGGCCCACTGCATACTTTAATAGATCATAACAAAATTTATTAAATAATATTATACATTAATTTTTATGATTTAATAAAACTTAAAAAATGTTCAAAGGTTAATATATCAATAATATATTTTAATAATCGCCAGTCGGTTTCTATTTCAAAAATCAGATTGATTTCATTTAACCCTAGATTGCTAACCATTCATCAATTCGACGAACACTGATGATTTTACTTAGATTATGTTAAGCATGTTAAGTGAATCCTTTTCTACCTCACATCTATCTTTCATACATATTGTTAAGTATCTTAAATGATGAAATAAAATCCAATACAGCTCTCAGTCAGGGATAAAAAACACATTGCAATTACAAAAACGACCAATAGAAGAAGCATTATATAATAAATGAAAAGTTTGTAGCTCCTGTGACTATGAAAAAGGCGTTAGACCTAAAACCAATGTTCTACTTATCAAGTATATATTATATGCGGCAAAAACCAATTAATAAAATGCGCAAATTTTAGTAAAGTTAAATATTTATTTTTTATGTACTTTTTATTACAGTAAAAATAACCACCCGTTCAAACTTATGTATTATGATTTTTTTTCAATTTAATATAATAAGCAATATTGTAGTTTTTGTATAATTTACTTGTATAATAAGTAAAATAAATAATAGAAAAAAATAACAGTAATTTTGATACATTTATGAACATTTTATACTACATTCGTCCATTTGACGTATGGTTATCAATAAAGGTGTAAAAATAAGGTTAGCGATCTAGGGTTAAATGATTTACTTTACACACTGCAACACATCGATCCGGTATGGTCTAGTGGCTAGGATACCTGGCTTTCACCCAGGAGGCTCGGGTTCGATTCCCGGTACCGGAATTAAAATTTTGCATTTTTTTTCGTACCGAGCAAAAAGCAATATACGTACTTAAATAATAATAATATTTATTTGGAAAATTTATATATAAACTAATTAGAAAATAATTGTTGTTGTAATAGCTCTAAATTTAAATATCTAATACATAATGTCACTTTTCTTTTAGTTCTTACAAAAAAAAAAAAAAATTCCATTTTAATAATATGTAAGAACACTGAGAGGGGTAGTTAAAAAAATATACGAGAAAAAGAAACAATATTATATATTTTGTACAGCAGTACAATGAATAAATGAAATCAAAAATTGATTTTTCGAAGCTTAAACCAGAGTGAAAAAAAATCTCATGGTAATCTATTAATGTTAAATGTAAAATTTCCAGTTAATTTTCATTTTATAGAGTAGAAATTATAATCAAATATAAATATCGTATTATCTTATAAAGTTATTGCATTTACGGAAAAAAATAAATAGCGATAATACTGTATTAGAGCAGTGGTAGGCAACCCGCGGCCCTCGAAGCTATTTTGAGTGGCCCGCAAAAAGTTGTTAAACTTTTAAACGATAATTCATTATGATTTGTATATTTTTATCCATAACGTAGTTCATACACCATTAAAAAATCTATTTATCGTGGATACAATTAATGAAGTTTACAATAGTTTACAAACAGACGTCATCGAAGTCCAAAAGGATATTTCTAAAAAAATTATATTTTTGGAATCCTTTAATT